>BQNB010019255.1:0-35000 GCA_026074375.1 Tanacetum coccineum
ATGGATAAGCATGGGGTGCCTCCCACAAAGCGCTTTGTTTTTGGTAACCGAGTCACTAGCCTGACTCGATCCGCGTATTAAGTTGTCCATGGGGAAAGTAAATGGAAGAGAAAATCTCAATCGAGCTTTCATTAATGTTTGGATAAACATTAAAGCATATGAAAGTTCCATCCCGATGAGATGCCACCGGCTCTAAGTGGAGATGCCAGGGTCAAAAATGGTGTCTTCACTCCCGGTGGAGAGAAGTAAAGGAGAATCCTCAGGGTAGGCGAGATACGAGAGAAAAGTCTGAATGACAAATGTAAAGGAATCGTCATCTTCAATATTTAGAGAAAAATCAATCTCACCTCCCCCTGGGTCAAAACATTTGTCTTCATTAAGCTCATCAAAATTGTTAAATGGAGCATCGTACAAAATCTTCTTCCAATCATTCTCTTTAGATTCCAAATCAAATAAATCATCATTTTCTTCGAGAGATGGTTCATTGGTGAACCCCTCGAGAATGGAAACAATGCTTATTGACGAATCATGGTGAAGTAAAGGCTCAACGTCGTCACAAGGAGTAAAACACTCATCCTTATTAGAATCGAAAAGAGGTGTGACTAGGAAAGTCGACTCATCAAGGTTGAAATCACAAGAATCCTTGAACTTGATGTCCTCTAACACCTCATCAAAAAGAGGATTTACGTCACTAGAGATGTATCCGTCATCGAATTCGAAAAGAGGGTTCGAGTAAATTTTAACTTTATCTTCCGGAACGTCCTCATCGGATAGTGAATCGTCATCACTAGAGGTAAAATCATAATTTGAATCAAAGAGAGGGTTAGAGAAAGTCACGGATTTTTCCTCAAAAATACTAATGGGAGAGAAATCATCACTCGAAGGTGAATCACAAGCAATAGGAAGATCGATATTTAATTATTTCTCATGAAGAATTTCATCCTTAATTTGAAAAATATCAATATCAATCTCTCATTCTTCTTCATCAAAATCGTCTTCATCAATTCCTGGTAAAATTGGATCAATAAGATCGAGTTCACCGGCAAACTCCTCGGGAAGAAAATAAATCTTAGGAGATGTGATCGAAATATCTCGACTAAGCAAAGAGTTAATAAGTCCAAATTCAGCATCAAAATGATCATTATCACAAGACGGCACATCACAAATATCTTCGAAAATACCCTTAAACTCACTTGGGATTGGGACAAGGTTCTCAACACTAGACTTTTCTGTTTTCGGAATAGTGTTAAGATGCTCGTCCCCCATACTTAGAGAGTTATCGGGCTCCTTAGTGGGGTAAGTCAGGTGTGATTGCTTTAGGCTTTTTATATATAATAGTATACTCATCATCATCATCCAAAGGAAAATTCTAATTTAGAAGAAAACTTTGAGCTATCGGCTCCTCCTGCTCTGCCTGTTTTGGTTGAATTCCATTAAGAATTTGAAAATCATTCATAAGTTTAAGTAGCAATTCTTGCATAACTTCAGGTTGATTCTGCTGTTCTTCCACAGCTTGCTTAATTTTAAGAAATCTCTCATCAGCTAGCAATAAAGCCATGCACTTTTCTTCAGGAGGTATATGATCATATTCATTTAAAAAGGCTTGAATAGTTTCCATTAAGTTTTCTCTAGCTTGCAACATTTTCGTATCCGTTGCTTGAGGAGGATGATGAATTACGGGAAACTACGGGGCTTGATATTGGTCAAAACCAGAATAAATCAGATTATAACAAAAATTAGGATCATAATTTTGGTTCATCGGTTGACACTGAAAATTTTCATAAAGAACCCCGCAACTTTCACAAGGAAATTGTTGTGGCTGTCTCGGAGAATAATGTAGAGGTTGGTTAAATCCAAAGTCTTGATTGTAACAGGGACCCTGATCAAAGACGGGTGTGTTCCCTGTTTGACAATCGAAGCCCGGATGAGAGTTCCCTCTACAAAATTCACACGAGTATGTCTCGTATTGGTGTTGTGGAGGTTGGTTGAAGAAGTTAGGTGTTTCATTATAAGAATAAGGATTTGGGTCATAGACAAACTCATTTTCGGATCCTACATTGCTACAGCTTGGACATTTTCCACCATTAAACGGACCTCCACAACATAAGCAACCAAAATGGTTATACGAAGACATGTTGAGGAATTAAACGGATAAGAGGATAAAGAAGATAAGAATTAAATGTAATAAGAGGATAAAGAAGAATATTTTTAAATTTTAAAAATAATATATGAGAAAAGAAATTAAAATAAGAAAGAAAAATATTTTTGGTAACCGAAAATCAAACGTGTACGGTAGCTCTCTAAAAATACGCACAAGAAAGCGGAGGAGTTGGTAAGCGCGAGGCGCTATTTAGAATAACCCTTCTCCTTTTGGGTGATGTTCTTAGGATCAAACCCGCCTTAAACTTTCCTTATAGCACGTAATCTAAAGGTGAGCCGTAACAATGGTTAACAAACGGTTATTTTTAATATTAAAATATAAGAAAATAGAAGTGTAAAATATTTTTGTATTTTTATGGTTTTATTAAGAAAATATTCGCAAATGAAAAACGATAACTTCACGAGAAAGGTTCTTTAAAACACTAATCTTCGAACGAAACGCGAAAATCATTACACACTTCCCCGGCAACGGCGCCAAAAATTTGATCCGTCTCTGAATACGCTATACGTAAATATATAGTATAAGGATAAGACAATAATAGTATAGTATAGTATTTCCGTCGGGTTCTAGAAACAAACTTTTAACCAAAGTTGTCTCAAAAACCTCCCGGTCGTTTTCCCTCGACGAAGTGCGAATTGAGAATCGGTTAAGTCCGTGATCGCGCGTTTTGAATGGTTTTAAAGATTTTTGATTTGATTATCTATTTCTACAAAAAGCACATAGATCATATAACGAAAAATTAACGACTAAGCAATAAAACAATTAAGCATAAAAACAATAACGGAAATTAGAGAAAGGTGACAATTAAAACCTAAATTATCTAAAATTAAACCTAAGATGATTATTTTAAACTTTTCCTAATCCTAATTACTAACTTGTAAGAAAAAGCTAAGGAAATCCTAAACCGAAAGTGCTTAAAGTTAAAAACGAAGAAAATAAGAACGGGGATCAAATCCCATTCTTCCGAACTGAAGAGCCGCAATTAAACGAATACCACCCGATCTTACAAACTTAATAAACAAATAAGCTTATCACTTTAAAAGCTTCTACTTCACTAATTAGCAAATAAAGGTGTCAACTTTATCTACTAATTACTTCCATAAAAATCATAAAGATCAAAAACCTCTTATTATATTTCAAACCTTATAGTCCCTTATGCTCCGGCCTTAGAGTTGGATAGATTTTATCAACATTAAAACAATATCGGATAAGATAACAAGATAATATTAAGCTACTAAGACAAAATAAAGCTAGAATTTATTCTAAAGACAATAAGCTAATAAAAAGATGAAAACTTTAGATCTAAATCTACCCGAAACTAAGGTGTTCAATCAAGTGAACTTGGATCGGGTATATTTAAAGATTTAGATGTAAGAAAAATAAGCTAGAATTAAAAAGCGAACTAAACTTTATGCTAGTAAAATAGCTTAAAACTAATAGATCTACTTTATTTTTAGATCTAACCCACCTACAACTAAGGGGTTCAATCAAAATTGAACTCGATGGGTATGATTAAGGATTACCTCTATATAAAAAAAATACGCTTGAATAAAAACAAGCACAATAAAAAAATAAGCTAAAATAAGCTCACTTGAATAGCTCTAAATCGAAAACAATATAAAATAATGCTAGTCTATAAAGAAGCTTGGAAGTAGCGTATTAGATTATAAGTTAAGAGGATGGGATCCAAAATTAAGCTTAAGCATGAGCTTATTTGGAAAATAAGCAAAAGAGAGAAAGAGTAGTAAGAATTAGCATAAAGAATTAATCATTAAGAATTATAAGCATTTAATAAAAACCAACCTTAAACATCTTCATTAACAAGCTCAAAATCTTGATTACAATAAGCTAAAAAATCTTTTACAATAAGCTAAAAACTATACTACACTACTCCTAAAACTCAAATAAACTAAAAACTAACACACTCTATATTGCTGCGTCTGTTGATTTATATAGCCCAAGTATTGGGAGGGGCAATTTCATCCTTTCAGGTATCCAACCAATAATACTTCCAGATATAGGGGCTCTTTGGTCAATTCGCAACTCCCACCGCCTCATTAATTTCCAATGATTGGCTACTGTTGCATCAGGATCTAATCCTAGTATAACAACTGATGCCAGGCTGTTTATTCCATTTTGAGCCAATAAGAGAGCTCTACGCGTCCTTCTAGAATCCTTGAATGCCCAACCTCGTACCGACCCTGCAGTCTGAACCTCGTATTGACACCGAACCTCGTACCTGCAATCCTATGAACAATACCTCGTATTCCAATCATTAGGTGGCCACGTGTCACCTGAGCCGTCACCGGATCCACCGCCGGACCACCGGTCAACGGTGGTGGCCAACAGCGGTCAACGACGGTCAACAGTGACGGTCAACGATGGTCGACTGCGGTCAACGACGGTGGTCAACGGTTGCAGCGACAGTCAACGGTGGCGGTCAACGATGGTCAACGGTGGCGGTCACCGCCGGACCACCGGCCAACCACCAGTCAACCACCGGTCAACGGTGGTTGATCGCCAGTCAACAGTCGGGTCAGGTCGGGTCATGGGCCGGGTCTGGATCGGGTCGGGTCTGGATAGGGTCCGCCACGTGGCACCACGTGGTAAGCCACGTGGCGCTGACGTGGATTTGAGGGGATAAACCCTCATGCAGGCTCGAACACGAGACCTAGAGTATGGAAACACAACGTGTTTACCACTGGACTACCTCAACCATCATAATTATATATGTAATATTTATTATATAAGGGTTAAATGGCTCGGGTTAGATTCTTTAATAAAAAAGGTTTAAAATGGCGAAAAAGGTTCAAGATAGAAAGGCCGATACCGTTAGACTCGTAATTTCGTGCTCTTTCCAATGGTGTGATCGAGGAATATTAACGACTTCGTTAGAGCCTCGATAAACATAAAAACGTCATCGAAAGTCACCCTAACATTACCGTTTTTGCTTTGTTTTCAATCCTTTGTACCTGTAAGACATAAAAACACAATACAAACATTATTTGCTCAACATAATTCTATATTTTAGGGTATTTAGTCAGTTTATTAGCATTTTCGGTGTACAGAATTGATGGGTTGTTAACACTCTAAATCCAGTCTCAAAGCAGACAACACGGTAAGAGTGAATCAGATAGTTACTATCTTTCTGATTAAGTCATCAATTCATTTACTGGAACAAGTTTGATTCACATAGAATCGCACCATCGTTTCTTTCCAGTTGACACAAGTTTAATTCATATAGAATCGCGCAAGTCACCTACCAAGAGCTTGTTTGATGTTGGCTCAAGCAGGATTTCCATCTTCATTGTGAATACTTAAGTATCACTCGGATGTTCTGTAATTATCAACAAGGATATTGGTAGGACTCTTGTTAAAGCTTATGATACTTATTGATGTTCACAAGTTTTTGTAATGGAATGTGTTCCTAATGAGATTTATTTTTTTTATGGATCTTTTGGCTCTAGAACTCGATTAGTGATTTTTGGTTTTAGTACTCGGAGGCTGGAGCAGACTGCCACCTATTCAATATTAACTAACTTGGAGTGAGAAAGTCAATAGAAGGCGTGTGTATCTCCGTGACAAATGAGACAAGTATCTTATGTTGTAAGAAACCCGAATGGTTGGGAGGGTTGTGCATTGTTCTCTGGGATCCATGATGTCATTCTTCAATATCAGAATTCATCTTTGTGAAAACCGATAGATTATGTATTGACCCGGTTTCTGCCTAAGGTGTAGGGAGGGCTTCTTTGTTTTCACCCTTTATCCATACATTTCTTTTTTATTCTTCAACCCCTTCAATGCTTACCAAGACGTCATTACTAACACCTTGTTGTGATTGTTCCAATGTTAGCTCAATCTTAGTCGGCATTATTCCCTTATACTCATTCATCTCCAATCATACCTAAGGACTGCTATTACTAACTATGGAGTGTCCTTGGGTAGATCCCTCCGGTTCTGGTTGGATCATAAGACTAATACCTAACCTAACCACCTTATGACTTCAGAATCATCGTGAAATTAAGATGTTGTTGGGTATGAGATCGTAACCATAAAACCTTTTCCGAAGAGTATCAAGCACTTTGAGTCGATTAGATCACTTATTATTTTCAAGATCACATTTTAATTACATTTCTCCCCTTATTTTAAATACTAATTCACTTAGTTTTGAAATATCTTGTTATTAAAATTTGTCATGAAAATTATGTTGGAAAAATATTATTATACTTAGCATGAATTATATGGAACATTAACTTGCTCCCTCTCAATTTTACATATGTTTGACACCAAAAAGAATGATACCAAGTTGTAAAATGATTATAAAATTGAGGGTTAGCATTGTTGAGCACACAATTTTGAAAGATTATGAATTGTCATTGACGAATTCTTGAAAAATTATGCTCAACCACGAAATCATCTTATAACATACAATCTATTGAGTAGTCATTATTATTACTGAGTTGTTGTAAAGACTTTTTATAATGTTTTGAATACATAAATATTGTCATGTTATGATGTATCTAAAATCATTAAAACTTTGTTTTTTCAAAAAACTCCCCCTCAAACATTGACTCGTTTTGAAAATGACACCAAATGTAGAAGAATTGTCTTGTAAAACTTGATGAGGGATGGAGTGTTGAACACATAATTTTGAAAGATTATGAATCGTCAGTGAGAAATTCTTGAAAAATTATGTTCAACTTTTTGAAAAACATTATGTTAGAATACTTCTCTTCTAATGCTAAGGATAAGCGCACTAAAACGTACACTCTCCTTTATCGTTCGGGTCCGAGTTACAATATGAGAGCAATTACAAGTCATTAAGAAAATTAGAAATGACATGTTTTGAAAACATTTGAAACTCCTGTTCGAACTTCATTTACACGCCCGTGTCGATGTTAATCAACATTTCTAGGTACGTAAATGTTATCGATTCCAAGAGACATGTCGAGAAGATTCTTTTTGTGAAACATTTTCTGATTTTTTGATTTTGTATTTTCTTTTTGAAATTTTATATTTTTGTATTTGTTTTTATATGTTTTATATTTTTGTATTTTGCTTTTCTCAAAAATATGTACAAGTCGATGTTTGAAGAATATATCAAGCAGATTCATTTGCCAGAACCTCCAGTTCTGCTGGAGTCAAACATCTCATACCAATTCGTCTGACAAGATACTGAAACCTATCTTCGGGTAAGGCTTTAGTAAACATATCAGCTAATTGGTATTCAGTTCTGACAAAGTACAATTCAATTATACCATTTTCAACCTGTTCCTTGATGAAATGATATCGAGTATGGATGTGCTTGGTACGGGAGTGCTGCACGGGGTTGCATGAGATTGCTATGGCTGACTGAGAGTCGCAATACAACGGTATTTTGTTGTAGTTGAAGCCATAATCCTTAAGTTGTGTCCTCATCCACATTACTTGAGCACAACTTGCAGATAACGCCACGTACTCAGCCTCTGCTGATGACATTGCAGTACAATCCTGCTTCTTTGACATCCAACTGACTAACTTATCACCTAGGAACTGTATTCCTCCAGAAGTGCTTTTGCGAGTATCAATGCATCTGGCATGGTCGGCATCTGAAAAAGCTATTAGTTTAAAGCCAGAACCATTCGGATACCAGAGTCCCATGTACCCCTTAAGTATCGAAAGATCCTTTTGACCTATTTGAGGTGTTTTTAAGTCGGTCTTGCTTGATATCTTGCACAATAACATACTGCTTGCACTATGTCTGGTCTACTAGATGTCAAATACATGAGTGACCCAATTTTACTACAGTATTCAGTTTAGTCTACGGGTTCACCACTCAAGTCTGCATCTAATTTAGGTTTTGTAGCCATTGGTGTACCAATGCTTTGTCCTTTTTCCATACCATGTTTTTTAAGTATTTCTAAAGTGTACTTGGCCTGATTAATAAAGATACCATGTGGGTATTGATGGATCTGAAGTCCTAAAAAGAATTTCATTTCCCCATTAAGGACATCTCAAATCGAATGTGCATTAATTTTTCAAATCGTTTAGAAAATTTATGGTTTGTTGACCCGAAAATAATGTCATCAACGTAAATTTGCACAAGTAGAATGTCATCCCCGTATCTTATCATGAATAGGGTCGGGTCAATGGTACCTTTAGTAAAACGTTTGGATATCAGGAAATTTGAGAGTTCATCATACCAGGCTCTTGGAGCTTTCCTTAGAAGGTAAACCATTTCTGGATGATCAGGATCAACGAACCCATCTGGTTTTGCAACATAAACCTCCTCCTTTAGTGGACCATTAAGAAATGCCGTTTTCACGTCAATCTGATAAATTGGAAAAGACTTGTGTGCAACATATGCGACAAAAATCCGAACAGCTTCCAATCGAGCAACTGGAGTAAATGATTCTTCGAAATCAATACCCTCTTCCTAAGCATATCCTTTAGCTACAGTTTGGTCTTCATCCTTTTTGTTTTTCCTTAACCACTTTAGCTTGATTACATTCTTGCAAAAGGGTTTGTCAACGAGTTCCCATACTTGGAGTCTGTCAAACTGATGATGCTCTTCCTGCATTGCTTCTATCCATGTAGAATAAGCCATTGCCTCCTTAATTGTTTTTTGGTTATTTTTTTTTTTCAACAATACTCATGGTTAGTGCGAACATACACATTTCAGGATCAGTTGCAAGTTGTCTTCTTGTTTACACTAGCTTGGATGGATTTCCACGAACTTGAGTTAACGGGTGATCTTTTATCCATCGGTATTCAGAATCTTGTGGTTGATTAAAGGTATGCATATTTAAATTACCAAAATTGCGTAAGGAAGACTCATCAGCTTCTTGTACCGCTATAAAAGATAGGGTAAATTCTTGTTCTGTATCGTCTACTTGATTATCGTTGTTTTCCTCAGCATGAGCATTTATTGGAGTTGTTGGTTCTGATGTAGGTTGAATATTCGTTGAAGGGTGTGTGTCTTGTGGATCAGAATTATCGGTGGGAGAAGAAGACTTGTTGACACGAGAAGTATCTGTATTGAAAAATTCATCGTACAAAGGACCGAAAAGGAGATCTGACTCTTGTTGTGATGGGACTGTTGTATCTGATGAAGGAGAAACATTTTGTAGTTGTGGGAGAGTTGTCATAATCTGACGCCTTTTATCGTTGAAGAACGAGGCCTGAAGTGTCATTAGCAACAGACGTCACAGACATCTATTTGATCTCATCAAATTTAAGATGTATGGATTCAACTATTAATCTTGCTCTCTTGTTGTAAACACGATATCCTTTTGACTGAGTAGAGTATCCTACCAAAATGCATAGATCCCCTTTTTCTTTCATCTTATCCAAATTTTCACCATCTTTAGTTAGGTAACAAGTGCAACCGAAAATGTGAAGGTGTTTAATTGAAGGTTTCCTGTCATTGATGATGTGATATGCCATTTTCTCATGTGTTGGGATGATTATTGATCTGTTTTTAGTATACGCAAGCGATTGCAATTGTTCAGCCCAGAAGAATAAAGAATTTAGAAGCTGAAAGCATCGTTCGACAGCCTCAACGAAGTACGGATTCATCTTTCGACAAGCCGTTCTTTTCATAGTGTTCAGGAGTTGAAAAGTTTGATGCTCCAAATCCGTCTCTTTGAAAAAAAAATTGCATAGGAGTGTCTTGTTAAAGAACTCAGTGCCTCGTCAGTTCGAACAAAAATTACTAGGGATTGAAGATTTCTTTGGATCATCATGAGAAAATCTTTCAAAACTTCTGATGTTTCATCCTTAGAACGTAGAAAGAAAGTCCAAGTATATCTTGAGTAGTCGTCTACAATTACCAGAATATATTTCTTCCCATTTATGCTAGCAACCCGCATTGGACCACATAAGTCCATATGAAGCAAATTTAACCGGCCTTTTAAACTTGGAACAGTCTTTGTCTTGAATGAACTCCTTTTTTCATTACTCACTTCACAAGAGGAACATAGTTGATCCTTAACATATTTCAACTTTGGTAAACCAATCACGACATCTTTCTTTGAAAGCAAGTTGATGTAATCGAAGTTAAGATGAGAAAGTCTTCGATGCCATAACCATGCTTGAGTTGGTGAGGCTTTAGCCATGAGACATATTGGAGTTGATGAAGTTGTATCTTAAATAGAAATTGTATAGAGATCAGATCCACAATTAACGGTGAGTAAATCATTTCCTTGAAGATCTCTAACGAAACACGTAGATTTCCGAAAAGAAACCTCCAAATCCGCATCACAAAATTGACCAACCGAGAAGAGATTGTGATTGTGTCCTTCGACGTAACAAACCCTGTTGATCGTGATATTTCCTTGAACCAAATCTCCATAACCAAGAATTTGAGCAAATTGATCATTGCCAAAACGAACAGTACCTAGATATTTTTCAACAAAATTGCACAGAATCAATATATTGCCTGTCATGTGCTTTATGCATCCCGCGTCAACAATGAATAGGATGAACAAGGATTATAGAAAAATCTGCAAAAGAGAAATTAAAGGCCGATGTAATACAAGAACAAATTGGAATCCTAAAGTGTTTGTGAGTTTCAGACCTTTAGTTATCCCTAGATGTCATTATCTATGGCAAAATCAAACTCTCTTTTCATAGTTTTTCATTCCTAACTTTAGGCACCTATTTCATTTTTTTCTTAGGAACCCATTTATATCCTTGAGGGCCATTGTGTTCTAATCCACCCTTACCACGCCTTACAATATTTCTCATATAAGCACCTATAGTAACCTCTGAATTCAGGATAGTAGAATTCTGATCAGTAACTGTTTTCTTATGGTATGTTGCAACAGATTTGTTCGCTTGACTTTTAGGTTTTATAGTACTAATAGGCACTACTTTAGGCTTATTAGTTCTAGCATTCATGTCATTTAAATATTTAGAAACACAAGCATCATGATTTGAATTAAACACACATTTCCACAAGTACCACAAACAGCATTAACATTCGAAGTTCTGGATTTTAAACTGTCATTACACGCAGTTATAGACTTTGATTAATTAGAAATACTAGAAATCCAATGGTGGATCTAATACTTCAGTCTTTTAAACTTCACTTTAACTAGAGTTTGGCACGACCTTATCTTTCATTTGAGTGCTCTTAAGCTGTGGTTTGCTAACATTAGTTATGTGATTTACTCCTGTAGATGTAGACAAAACGACAGATATAGAACGAGCGAGGATTATATTCCAAGGGGTCTGAGCAAATGTGGTGGCTCTATTTGATGTTTTCCTAGTGTCAATCTAAACATGCCTGTTTAATCCATTTGTGTTTCTTAACAGCTTGCTGCCTGTTTGGAGGCAAATATGTAATGTGACTGGTTTTAATAAACCTCAAGACCATTATTTTTTGGAACGAGACTTTACTCTTTGAAAAAAATTCTCTCAATAGAGTATTGAAAAAGGAGGATTGTTTTTACTAAAATTGATGGTTAGAATCCTTTGTGCTTGATCATCATTTACTAGACCGCAGTGAGGTTAATTTATAGACAAAAGTCGTATGATAAGAGGTGAAATAAATACCTATTCAATCATGTATCTGCAGCACTCGCTTTTAGTGTTGAGATCCCCAAAGTATCCCAAGAGCAAGAAAAAATGTACTCGATGAAGAAGAAGTTTTGTGCTAGCCTTAGTTATCGCAATATCTGGAGAAAAAAGAGAAGAAAGATGAAAAAATAAAAGTCCAAAGTATAAGGCAAAGTTCTGGCATATGGAATCAAGTTATGTTGCTCACCTCTATCGTTATCATGTTTTGCCTCTTTGAGATTTTGTCTAGGTGCTCACGCCGCAACGGGCATGTTTATGTGTCTAGTACAAGCATATGGTAGCGACCTAGATTATGCCTGTGCAAATTGAGTGTTCTTCTCAAAAATCATATAAACCCTATTTGAGTGGCTGAGTGAATTCTAAAATCAAACACTATCCCTATGTGAGGTGCTATGTTATATGTCTATGCCTGAAAAGTTATCTAATATGCAAACTCTTATTCAATTTTCTCCACGTCACGATAAATGAATTTATTTTCTCGCTTATATTGCTTGAGGGCAAGCAACAAGCTAAGTGTGGAGGGATTTGATAACGCCTAAATTATACATGTTTCTATGGCGTTATTTATGTTTATTTTATCATTTCTCATGAACTTTTGGTACTTAATCAAGCTTAAATTGCTTATAGGTTCACTTGAAGACTCTAAAGACTCAAGCTTAAAGATCTACATACTTTGGAAGGCAAATACAAGAAAAGAAAATTTTCTCTTTAAAAGTTCAAGAAGTTCGCCGCACTTTCTACAAAGTTAGCCGCACTTTCCTATGAAGCCTCTAAAATCGGCGCACCTATATCTTTGTTCGCCGCACTTTTCCCGAAGTCAGAAGAATTAAAGTCTAATAAATGCACTTGCATTAACTCACCAAAACCGCCGCACTTATTTGTAAGTGCGCCGCACTTCCAGTCAAAACATTAAATAACCATCGCATTAACTCCTCAAGTGCGCCGCACTTAATTCTAAAACCGGCGCACTTTTTCCAAATTTTAGCCTATAAATAGAGGACGATTTTTGCATTCCAAATCATCCCACACCCAATCACAAGAGAAAGATCCAAGAAAATAAAGAAGTACGCCGCACTTATCACAAGTGCGCCGCACTTTCCACCATCACCAAGTACGCCGCACAATATTTCTTGTGCACTGCACTTTCGTTTAAACTTCCCAAAGAAATGGTTAAGTCCCAATAAATACTGAGTGCATTAACTCCTTAAGTGCGCCGCACAAATAAGTTTGTGCGCCTCACTTCTGCCCGATTTCAGCCTATAAAAGGAGTCCTTGGCTCTCTTATTTCACACACACCAACACACAATTCCCCCACTTCGTTTCTATCACTTATAGTAGGTGTTTTTGGTGATATTAGCTTGACAAACTAAAGATCCAAACACCCCTTCAAACCACCATCACCACCATCGACTACCACCACTCTCCACCATCAATATCACTATGTTTTAATCCATCAAGGAAGTAGTAGTGAAGTGTATTTTGAAACTATAAATTATTGTGACAGAATTGATCATAGTTTTCGGTTTTGCTTTGAATAATATTAAAGTGTTTCTTGAGAAATTTCGTGTGAAATGCATCCTCATTTGCTCATGGAATTTGGTATAATATCTTGTTTATCCTTTGAATATGATTATTATTGAATGTTTGAGTCATAATGTGTTTTAATACTTCTTTGATTATGGAGTGATTAATCTTGTGTTTGTTGGGCACTATGTGATACTTGGATATGAGCGTTTTGGATATGTGTTATATTGAATTGGTAGAAAACATAAGTTTATATAAGAATATAGCCTAAAGGGTTTCTTTTATATATATGTGTTTGAATTATTTCCACTTACTATAATTGGTTATAATTAACTTATAAATGCCCTAAAGGATTTTGTTTGTTAAAAAATCGAATATAAATCACTCGTTATATTTAAAGGCCGAAAGAATTTGTAACTTGTGAAATCTTAATTCTCTAAACTTATAAACACTATTCCAAACACTTCTTTTTCTAAGTGATCATTGCCTAAAAAAACATACCTTAATCATTTGATTGAATCATCTCTTCATTGCTTTCTTCGCATTATTCGATATATGCTCGTCTTAGTTAATTCGATCCGTGACAATAATTTTAGCCTTAGCACCTTAATTACAAACTGTGAAAACTTCAATTCCCGTGGAATGACCTGGACTTACCTAAAGCTATACTATACATGAACGGGTAACTCCCGATTTTTTGTGTTTTTAGTACAAATTGGTATTTCAAGCTATTATAATTTAAAGCTGGAAAACACACATCACCGCTTACTTAACTAGCCAGTCGGTTAAGAAATTAACGGTTCATGATAGATTGGGTATGTATGAGCTATACGCAACTAGGCCAACATTAAACAAGGAAAGTAGATCAAGATACTTGTGTCCACAGTTAAATCAACCATGCATTTCTAAAAGAAAGGCTTTAAGTAATTGCATCCATAAGTAAAACAAAGTGTGATATCAATCATGTAACCGAGTTTGCAAATGAACATTTATAAAAGTTTGAAATCATTAGAGTCAACAAGTTTGTAAATGAGCATGTTCTCACCCCAAAAGTTATAAGGTAATATAAAACAAGTAAAACGTGGGGCTATGATCTCACCTTGATGTTGCAAAATAATTAACAGAAATGCAAATAATAAGCACAACACAAACGGAAAACAGAACGGCTTCGATCAAGAAGATGCAACTTAACTTAACGGCTATGTCCCACTAGTTTAGGATGATGAATTCGGGTTTTTCGATGGATGAGTACATCAACTCGACACGTTGACAAATGGATTTGGATTTCAAGTTGTAGGAGTTTGGTGGTTAGTAAATAAAATAAACCGAAAAGGTAAAAGCAAAGTATGTAATATATTCCGTATATATTACATATGAAAGACAAGAAAAATATATAATACGTGGCGAGTATTATATATAAGAAAAAAAAGGAAGACGAGAAAGATAGATGTTCGAAGTATATAATATTTCGCAAGTATTTTATAAGAAACGTGAGAAAATAATTGTAACAATATAATTTCGACACGTTTTGATAATCGACCAAATCAGAATAATAAGGATTCTTGCATAAAAGTAAACACACGTTTTAAGAGTACGAATAGATAAATGGATGTTTTTTTTAAGTTTTTTAACAAAAGTTTATTAGTTTGTTTATTAGTCGGAAATTATAAAATAATATTTTATAATTTAGTATTTCGTTACGCGTTTTAACTAAACTAGTTGTCTAATTTGTGAAAGTATAGTTTTTGTTTATTTACCGGTTTATTGTATCATTACAAATAAATAATCTTAAGACCATATCTCGTTCTTTTATCGGTTTTCTAAGATAATAGAAACTTAAGTGAAAGATACTAAGTATAGAAATTTTTATAAATTCCGGCATGGCCTATTCGTTTATACGACGTTTCTCATATTTATAAAATTTAATGTTTTTCCCCTTTAATCATTCAGTTCAAATACCCGCGGTGTTTCAATATATAATCGTAAATGTAAATCAAAAAGTAACAAATAAGTAAAACAAAACACACCCTGATCACTGCTAACCCAAACACCTCCGCTGAACTGTTACACAGCGAAACAAACACCCATTTGGGCTGCTGTTAAACTCAATCCTAACGCCACTTGGGCTATAAAATCAGCAAACAAACACCCCTTTGGGGCTGTTTATATGTAGAAACAAACACCCCTTTGAGGCTGCTATAAAACACAGAACCAAACGCCCTTATTTAGGCTGTTAACCACCTAAACAAACACCCCTTTGGGCGATAGAAAAGAACGCCAAAACAAACACCCTCCGAAACCAAATCAACAAAAGAAAAAAAAAAAGAAATATACTTAAAAACAAACTAAACAAACAGAGATTTGTTAATAGTTTTTATAAAAAAATATAACTATCCAGAACAAAAACTCAAAATGAGGAGGTAAGGAGTGGTTTTTGGTGTCGTCGGCTATGGTGGCAGCGACGCCGGTATGGTGGAGGTGAGGATGCGGGTGTCGGTGTAGAAGAGATGATGATGGTGTTGGTTGTGGATGGTTGGTGGAGATGACATGACAGTTGTGGGGATGATGATGATGGCATCGGTGATGGTAGCATAGAGGTGGCTGTTATGGTGATGGCAGCCGTGGTGGTGATCGAGAGAGATGGTGGTGTCGGCTGTGGGAATAGAAGCGGCGTGGTGAAGATGACGTGGTGATGATGTTGGTGGCGTGAGGGTGGCGGCGGAAGATCTAATGGATCGGTGGAAAGGAAAAAGGTGGTGAGGGTGTCGGCTGTGGTGGCAGCCGTTGTGGCATTGGCGGTTGGTGGCGGCCGAAAGTTGGCCGGAGGGGGGTGACGGCGCCGAAAACCTTAAGGAGGGTAGTGTGTGTGTGTGGTTAGTTATAATAATGAATGAAACCCTAATAGGGTTTACTTTTTATATTAGAAAGTTAGAAAATAATGTGGCAAGTGAAAAATAGTTTAGGGTTGATGCTGTAAATATTACAACCTGAGACCAAAATGTAATTTTGTAAAATAGTGGTTCGGTCTCGTTTTTAGGCAAGGTAACGGATATTCAAAACACAAAACTTGGGACCATTGCGTTCCAAATGAATGTTCCCACAAAAATGAGTAATTTACATACTATAATTCATAAATTTATATAAAGTTATTTAAAAAGTTATCGTTAATTATTAGGTATCCAGTGAAGCTTTATTCGAACAGAAAAATAAACTTTAACTTGATTATTCGCGTTTTAAGACAAACGTTTTTGAATAAAATGATCAATAATTTATTAAATATTTTTATTTAATAAAAAGAGTTAATTAAATATAATTTAATTATTTACGTGTCGGTACGTGTTGTGTGCGGTTTTCGCAATTTGCGAGATATCTTCTCGTTTTAGTTTCAAATAAGTGAGAAAAATAAATTTGTAAATGAAAGATATATAATAATAAACATGATTTATTATTTAAATACGTTTTGAAAAATTACCGTTTACGCAGTAGTCGTTTTTATGTGACAGTAAGAGGTCAAAATGTCAAAAAATAAAATCAGAACCCAAAAGTCAAAGGGTAAAATGGTAATTTAAAGTTCTAAAAATTGCCGGTTGTTACAGTACCCACCCCTTAAAGTAATCCCGTCCCGAGATCCGATTTCAGTTAACCGATTGTGTGATCAAGAAAAGATTTAAGATTTAATAGCCCAATTTTAAACATGACGCTGATAACTCTATCAGCAAAATTTGATGTTTCGACACTTCTTAATATACATAAAATTTGGCTAGGTTTGACCATGATATATAACTCATCAAAATAGGTATTTTAGAGAAATATCATTACAAGTTTTATGATTTATATAAACGTGTTATAAAGAAAGTCCCTCAATAGTGAAAACATCAAAAGAGAAAGTGTAGGCGCGTGGGTATGTCTATATAAGGGTTTAAATGTTTAAGGGTAGAGTCTAGTTTCTGATATCTGTAAGGTTCGATGATTAATATGGGACGACTAATGAATGTAAGTATTCAACTTACTTAGGAAGTACGAGGATGAATAATGACTCAACCCGCCGTAAACAAATGGTGCGAATAAAGTGTAACCGAACGGCTCTAACCGTGACCTAATAAATAGATGCATCGTCGAACGAGAAATAATTAAAAATAAAGAAACGTTGCACACAACGTTTAATAACGAAATAGACAACCATATATGTTTGTGCTTTAGTTTAGTCAACAAAAATGTGTTTTTACGAACTTATTAAGTTTATGAAGCTGTTACGACGTTCATACGAAAAGTTACTATTTATAGAAAGTTTCCATTTTAGAAAAGTTTTTAGTTTTGGGACATTAATAGTATCTCATAATTTAATCGTTTTCATATTTCCAAAAACGAACTAGTGAAACCCTATCGTCTAACCAAAATCCTTAGCTCGCTATATATATATAACTTGCTATATTTAAAAATAAACAACGGCAACGACTTATTATTTTTAGAAAAATTCCTAAACCTTCGTTTTAATATTAAGAAGCCCAAGAAATATTTTTCAAAAATTTTCGACCCTTAATAAACCCTTTCGAAACATTTTAACGTTCGTTACCCCATTTAAAATTCCAGCACCAACAACAATCTTTTCTAAATCTCCTATGGACTTGACCATAAACTTGACCATCACAGCCGTCATAATTTTCCCAACTATTCCAAAATTCTTTACGCCAAAACTAATCGACCAAAACCACTATAATACTAGCTTAACCTCATCGCCATCTTTGTTGCAACTCACAACCTCTCAACAAGAAAAAATTATATATCCAAAATCATAAAAAATCTTCATTAAAATAATTATTCATTTTAACAATTTGAAAATCATAGCACAAGGTGGGACCGCTCCAGGACCCAACAACAGCAACCATAACAACAATAACTATAACAAACGGTGATGGGATGCGGAGAGTAAGGACATTTCAAGAAATAATATCCCTAGAATAAAGGTCAACAAATGGGAGGAGCTCGCGGGAGAGGTTATGCGATAGACGGCGAAATATGGTACTCAGTAGTTAGTTCGAGGATGAATCAACTCCATTAGTTCAAGTGTGCACAAGTCAGTTAGCTCCACAAACAGTTCATGATGGTAAAGATTTTTAACGGCAAAAGTAATAACTTAAGAATGAGATAAGGTAGTTTAAGTGAGGCCTTAAGATTCTGCTGAGTGGTAAGACACGATTGTGTTTCTAGACCTTTTTAACGGATTCTGGTGATTATCGGGTTCGAGTTCGTACTCGTGTCATATTGGATACCATTAAGCCCACTCATTTATAATTCATTATTTGCATAAAGAAGCGTCCCAATTTATGTAAATAATGAATTGATAAACTTATGGTTCGGTGATTTACAATTTATTTATTTAAATGAAGAGGCGTCCCAATCCTTTCAAATAAAGAGATTATAAATCATCCTACTTAATAATTCCCGATGCAATACGCGTACTCACATAACCTTCAAGGTGGTTGACATGACGATGCATGTGCTCTAATGAGTATGGGACGAGTGTTTAAAACTCGTCTTCGAAGACAGGGAGTAAAACTACCCAAGAATATCGACCTAGAGTTCAAGATAGTTAATGAGTACTCGGTTAGAGTAAACAAAAGTAAAGTATTATGAACGAGTCAACATAGCGATTATCATATCAATCCTCCTATTACAAGTCCCGCCCATACAAGACTTGTAATACTTAGATTCATACATAATCCCATGTAAACAAAACTGTGTCGGGCTTTGTTAACATAGCAATTATCATATCAACCCTCATATTACAAGTCCCGCCCATACAAGACTTGTAATACTTAGATTCATACATAATTCTATGTAAACAAAAATTATGATTGTCTCCGTGTAATACGATATTGTATAAAGCTATGAAGAAAATAATATACTTAGAGACCATTGTTTAACTTACAATGTCTGAGAACGAAATGAGGCCATTGTGCAACTCACAATGTCTAAGAAGTAAAATGAGACCATTGTCTAACTCACAATGTCTGAGGTATAGATGAGACCATTGTGCAACTCACAATGTCTTAAGAAATGTTCTAGTATTTATATAATTAACTCTTATATAAATAAGCGTACGACATACGCAAAAAGAATGTATGCATATATTATATATATATATATGTATGTCATGTAAGCACTTAAGGTAACAAGTAACCTAAGCAAGTAAGCAAATAATGTGTATGCACTTTGAAAATGTTTGATGTGATGCATTGTTTGTGAAAACGATTATAGTCTAGGGTAAAATTATGTAACTAGTTCTATAGAACAGTGCTCTGATAAAATCTGTAAACACCTCCAAAATGTGTGCAAGGAAGCCACACCCACTCCATCAACCACCACCCTCCAACCCAACCCTTCTTATGTCCGGGGCGTTACATTCATAATTACACAGCGCTAGATACAATAGAACGACCTCTAAATGTGTCGTTTAAAAAGTAATCTTGTTGACTTACTTGAAATTGATATAACATTTGTCCCATAATTGCATCACAATGAAAAGCATGAAAGCTACACAACAAGATTTGATCATTGTTTCAAGTTGAATCCATAAATGAAATCTTGTCATAATTTTAGAGTCTAGTGCACATCAAGGTAGGCAACGCATCTAATTCACCTGAGAATATACATGCTTATAAAGTGTCAACATAAAGTTGGGTGAGTTCATAGATTGGTTTAAGTATAAAGGTTGAACCAAAGTTCTGTAAGTGTGTTAGTCCATTTAAAATCCTTAAATATCATTCCAAAATGTATGTATAATTTTTAGAAATCAAATAGTTTCAAAATATGCATGACCATTTCAATCCCAAATTGTCACAAAAATGTACGTCATGATAGTTTGTTACAGCATTTGTTCAAAAGCATGTATGATATTTATATATTGTCACCAGAATTGTTTCCAAGTATGTCATTGCCACTTTATTCGATGGCACAGTAATAGTAAATATCCATTGTGAGTATAAAACGATGATTAAAATTACTCTAAGTTCATGAAAAAACGATGCACTAATTATAACAGTAGAGTTCATATGTAAAGTATTGTGGGCCTGTAGGCCATAACTAATAGTAATCCGACATGTTATAAGTTCGTTTGCCAGTGATAGCTAATCACCACGAACGGGGATTGTCAATCCGAATAGATCTATTTTTATAACATTCGCTGTGGACAACATGATAGAACGTTCGTTTGCCTAGTGATAGCTAATAGCCGAACGGGGTATTCCACCAATAGATCTATTTATAACATTCCGCGCCTCACCCTCCAAGTGATTTACAGTTCATGGAAGCTTTGGTAGTGACGTAGATTTAGATACTTATATATATACCCATCAATGGTGTCCCCTCCCAAGAACACCTGGGCCTTTATTTTAAAGAATATGTACTCCTCCCCTTCTCCCCCCAGTTACGGGTCCCCTCCAAGAACACTACGGGCAGTACTTGTAGTTGTTATCAGTTTAATCCGCTTAAGCTAATCCGTAATCATTTCCAAAGTAAAGTATGCATTCGTGACCAAAAATGAAGTTAAGTAATGTATCCCATAGCGAGCTATGTAAATGAGTATGTAAACCAATTTGCAAACAATCATGTAAATGCATTTGTAAACAAGCATGTTCTCACCCCAAAAATATATATAAAACATGTAAAATGTGGGGGCTATAAACTCACATTGATGATGTAGAACGATTGGCAGATGGGCATCTAATATGCACAACACAAACGAAAGACGAAGCGGCTCGATCAAGAAGTTGCAACTAATCTTAACGGCTAAGTCCCACTAGCCTAGGATAATGTATTTGGATTTCCCAATGGATGGTTACATCAACGCGACACGTTGATAAAAGATTTAGATTCCAAGTTGTAATAGTTTGGTGGTTGGTTAAATAAATAATTTGAAAAGCGAACGCAAAGTATGTAATATATTATGTATATATTACATATGGAAAATAAACAATTATATAATTCGTACCGTGAATTATATAACGAAGATAAACAATCCGAAGATTGAGGTGAAATATATAATGCTTTACAAGTATTATATACGAGTTCTTTGTGAGTAAATAAACTAAACCTATTAGTTATGAAACGTTTTCTAAAAATCTCCACTTAATTAAGTAAATAGTGCCTTCGCATAAAACGTAATCGTACGGTTTTAAGGTTATTATATTAACGTTAATACGATGTTTATAAAGCTTTACAACAATTATTATGTTATTTCTAGTGACAAATTATAATATAAAATATTATTATTATAATTTAATCTTCGTTTCCTCGGGGTCGTGTCCTCTAAGAATAGTTGGTCCTCATTGTAAAAATTAAGTTTCGTACGTTGGGTCGGGTTATTGTATAATAAAAAATTAATATATCCTTTAAATAAACTTAGTCCCTGTTATCGGTTTCTATATATAATGAAGCTTTAGTGGAATCGTTACATAATTATAGAAAATTTATATAAAATTCGCTATGACTTTTCGTTTATAAAACGATTCCAAGTTCGAGGAGACTTTGTTGCCAAATCCAACCTTTCCAAATCAATTTAATAGATAAATACAAGTAAATTTCAGTGGTATTTATTTGTTATTGTTCATGTTTCCCTTTTATAGTCCGTTACGGGTCTCATATAATAATCGAAAATAATAATTAATCTCATTTTTACCAATTATCCACCATTATATCTAGTTTTGATATTTGTGAAACCTTCTGTTATATTTGTTTGTCATTTTGTTATAAATCAAACGCACCCTAAAGTTGTTCTGTCTCCAAACGCGCCCTTATGGTGATGAAACTGCTAACCAAAGCACCCTATCGGTTTTCTGTAACCCAAACGCACCCTATTTGGTTTACACAGCCAAACCAAACACACCCGTGGTGCTAGAATGAAAACCAAACGCACCCTTTTCGGCTGTCCCGAAACCAAAACGCACCCTGCGTGGTGTTGTCCACAACCAAACGCACCCGTGGTGCAACCTAAACCCAACGCACCCTTGTGCGGGTCTGACCCGAAACCAAACACATCCCATGGCTGTTTAACAGCCAAACGCGCCCATGGTGATGGCGTTGACCGAAAAACGAACGCACCCTTGCGGGTCTGACCCACAACCCAACGCACCCTATTTGGGTGGCTGCCACCCAAACCCACCCTTTTGCGGTGGCTGTCCCGAAACCCAAAGCACCTTTTGGTGCTTAAATAAACCACACGCACCCTATGGTGCTAGCTGTGATGATGATGGCGGTGGTGTGGTGATGGTGACAGCAGCGGCGGCTGCCATGGCGGTGGTGACGGGGTCGCGGCTGCCGGAGAGGGGGAGGGGCGGCGCGGCGCGTGGGGCATCTCTGTTAGGTGCCCAGGCGTCGTGACAAGGGGTATCGGGTAGATTGGGTAAATAGAAACCTTTTTGGATTTGGCTGGAAAAGTTTTCCGGCGGCGGCAGCATGGTGGCCGTGGGCGGCGGGTGGTGGTTGGCCGAAAGTGGGGAGAGAGAGAGATGGCATGTATGTGTTTTGTAAAAAATGAAATGAAATTAAAAAGTTATAACTTTATATGTATATATTAAAAGTTATAATGGAAAGTGACAAGTCACACATAGTCTAGGGTTAAAACTGTAAGTTTTTAATGTAGTTTTGATAAAAAGCGATTCGGGACTCGTTTGAGCGACTTAACAGATGATTCAAGTCACAAATTGTTTTCCAAATCATTTTTTCGATAAAAATGAGTATTTACTTGATAGTATTTCATAAATATTTTTATAACATTTATAAAAATATTTGTTATTTATTTGGTGACTCGGTTAAAATAAAAACGAATTTTAACTCGGATATTCGCGTTATCAACAACGATTAAATAAATAAAATATTAAATGATTTTATTTAATATTTTTATTAAATGTATAGTGATAATTAAATATTATTTAATTATTTGTTGTGTGTCCAGGTACCCGTTGTGTGGCAGTTTTCAAAACTTTGCTGAGGCTGTTTTTGCATATTCTGAGTAGTTTTCAAGTCTCGGGTAAAACCAAAAAGTTGTTTGAAATATCATTTTACATCAAATTGCTTTAGGGTCTGAATCGTGAAAACGTGATTTAGTGGTTCGTTTTTGATAAATCAACTATGAATTAATATATATCATTTTTCGTTTTCGAATCAAATAAGTTAAAAATAATCTTTGTACTCGAGGTGTGTACTATAAATACGGGACTTATTTATTGAATTTGTTCCGGATAATTTTAACCTAGTTATGCTGGTTAATGTTTTAAATGTGACAATAAAAGACCAAAAGGTCAAAAAGTTCAAGTCAGACTTGAAGAGTCAAAGGTTAAAGCAGTCCTTTAAAATTCCGAAAATTCCTGGATGTTACAGAATAGATATTTTTATTAGGGGAAGGTTGTAATAAATCTTGTATTTCCTTTTTGTTCTTATGTAACCTTAATTCTAAAGTAATAAACAAATGTTGTGGCAATAAATCTATTTGTCATTTTTAGTTATGCCTTTAGATAATTTCGTTACCACGCTTGGTAACTCGTTTGCGTTCCCCTTCTAAATTGCTTTAACTTGAGCGTTCAAGATTAGTGACGTTGGTTTAATATTTATTGTTGCGACCAAGGCTCGGATTCTAGGGGGCTTATTTGTTCCCTTCAGCTAAACGTGTCAGTTATAATACTTTTTTTTGATGTCGACTTTATATAGTAAGGTGGTGTAAGAGTTTACTTAGTTACTATGATTATTGGTTTGGTTCCTCGTGATAAATACATTTTATGAATACGCACATAAAACTTGATATAAATAGAAAATTGTTACTTAACAAGAAGTTTTAAGGTGACTACTCTCAGCATGGCATAGTCCTTCCTAAATTATACACAGGTGATCAGGCTATGTATATTTGAGGGTTAACGATGGTTTATCATGTAATAGTGAAATGTTTTATAAAGTCATGATGTTTCAGAGAGCGGTTTGCATGAATGAATGGAAAATTGAAGTAAAATTGACGAGATTTTCACAACACATTAATTGATAGATAATTTGAAATCGTTTGTACAACACAACAGAAATTTAAGAGAAAATACAACGAGAATCCCTAAAGAAATAGAGTCTAGGCATTTATATCATCTTCCATGTTGTCAAGGTCTTGATCGATTTCTCCTCCTCCTAAGGCATACATCATTCCACGTGCTTCAGTACCTCCAGCTTGGTTTCCTTGGTTCTGATTCTTTAACTTCGAGCAATCACTTCTGTAGTGCCCTTGATTCCCACATTCATAGCAGGTGAGGGTTCTCTAATTGTTAGTATTAGCAGGACTCCTACAGTCTCGGGTCAAATGACCAACCCTTTTGCAGTTTGCGCACTTTATAGTGCACGGGCCATTGTGGTGAAACTTGCACTTGTTGCACAACGGTAGAGTCCTAACATACTCCTTCTTCTCACTAGACCCAGCAGAATAAGCCCTTGCCATATTTTACTTCTTGGGAGGTTGTTGTTGAGCTTGGTTGTCGTTATCAAGTTTCCTTTTGTTCTTAACTTGTCTTTCAACAAATGTACGGATCTTCTAATCCATCAGATCATTTGCAATTTCAATCGCATCTTGCATTATTTTTGGCTTGGATGCCATCACACTACCCTAAATCATGTCGGAAAGTCCACCGACTTACTTCTCGGCCTCATCGGATTGCTCAGGAAACATTCTCCCGCACATCAGTGCCAACTCTTGGAAATGTTAGTTATAGCTCACCACATCAGTACCTTTCACCTTCGGGTTCCATACTTCAATCTCTAGCTTCTTGATCTTGCCTCTCGGGCAATACTTATTAGTCATCATCTTCTTCAATGTTTTACATGTCATTCTATATGCAACCTCATGACTAACAGTCTTAACGTGAGAGTTCTACCACGTTAAAGCATTTCCCTAAAGAGTACATGTAGCAAACTTGATTTGGCATGTGACTGTGCAGTTGCTTATATGGAAAATAGATTCCATTTTCTCGAACCACTGATACTCAGCCAATGTAGTAGCAACGCCTTGGGCTATCAGTGCCTTAATGGTAGCATCGGTCATAGGGGTGGTGGTTCTCTTTGGCGGCATTTTCTTCAAAATCAGAAAATAAAAAATTAGTTTAGTTCCAAAAGTCGTGCTCCACAGATGAAATGTTACGAGGTGACAGGTTAAAGTCATGTTTCAATAGTATGGGACGGGTGTTTAAAATCGAAGTTGAATGAAAAAGATAACATGTGGGATTGGCGTACCATGACATGTTTCAATGTTATGTAATACGATATTATGTGAAATCATAAAAGATTCAAAGACGATCGTGTCATTCACAATGTCTTGAGAAATATTCAAGTATTTATATATATAACTTCTTATATAAATAAATGTAATATATACGCAAGAGAAAGTAACCATATATATATATAAGTCATGTAATCAAGTAGTGTAGGCAAGTAATGTAACCAAGTAAGCAAGTAGTGTGTATGCACATTGAAAAAGTTTGATGTGATGCAATGTTTGTGAAAACGGTTATAGTCTAGGTAAAATATGCAACCTAGTTCTCTATAACCTGGCTCTGAATACCAATCTGTAACACCCTTAAATATGGGTCGTAGCGGAATGTTGACCGGGAGCGTTACTTCATAATACCATTGCACAAGACTTGCAAGAACGACCTCTAAATGTGTCGTTTGAAAAGTAATCTTGTAAAGTTTATACTTCAAAGCACATCAAGTTAGCCACGCATCTATTTCACCTGAGAAAAACATGCTTAAAAGTGTCAACATAAAGTTGGTGAGTTCATAGGTTTATGTAAGTAAAATTGTTGAAATCAATGGCTTATAAAGTGTGTTTGACCATTTTAATCCTTATAATAGTCACTAAAAATGTAAGTATAAATGTTAAGTCAAAGATTTATAAAGTATGTATGACCATTTTAATCCTTATATCAGTCACTAAAAATGTAAGTACAATTTTTGAAATCAAATATTTGCAAAGTGTGTGTGACCATTGTATCACATACAATAGTCACAAAGTGTGATTACGATTTCATCCCTAAGTTCATGAAACTGCGGCTTTGACGTGTATGTATGCCACTTTATTCAAGGCACTGTAAGTGTTCATGTATATGTAGTTCAATGTAACGACATGGTATAACGTTCGTTAGTTCAATCCGTCAAACTAGTGAGCGCTACTCACCCGAACGGGGATGTCAACCCCAAATTGATCTATTTTATAACATCCGCGCTTACTCCACCGTAATTAACAGTTCATGCCACTTAAGCTAATCCGTAATCATTTGAATGAAAGTAAAGTGGTTGCGTCCATAAGTGAAAATAAGTGATGTATCCCACCGCGAGATATGTAAATGAGTATGTAAACGAGTTTGTAATCAATCATGTAAATGAGTTTGTAAACGTTCATGCAAAAGAGTTTGTAATCAATCATGTAAATGAGTTTGTAAACGTTCATGCAAAAGAGTTTGTAATCAATCATGTAAATGAGTTTGTAAACGTTCATGTAAACGAGTTTGTAATCTATCATGTAAATGAGTTTGTAAGTAAACTCACCTCTAGTGAATGAATTGATTATATAAATCAAGTAAGTGCAACGTCTTGCGAAATCCAAATGCAACCTAATTAAGTATAGCCGTATGAGTATAGTGTGTTTAATATAAATACAACATTATAAGTTATAGAGATATATCACCACATAATAGTTTTTGTTTAATTTATAAAAGTCGAAACCATATTTAAATCGTACTTGTTAAATAAATGTTTAAGCATTTGTATCCGTAAAGAAAAATATTATTGTTGTCCAACAATTGATTATTTGTTAATAATACTTTATTTAATATAAATATTATATAAATAATACTACAATATTTTTTTAAGGTTTTTATAGCTCAAACGGACCCGAAAACACTCGTAAACCACTTCTTATATTTCTAACAGCTTTGGTGATTTTGTGTAAACGCAGAAAATAAAAATAGTGCATTCAAATCTTTAAAAACTCAAAACTTGCTGGTTTTAGCTTCGTTTTGCATGTTATTTATATGTATGAAATCGTGACGAGATAATCTATCAAAATAAAATACTCACTGATTTTATAAAATATGTGTCGGAACATTAAATTCAAACTGTTTTTATAAAACTATTTTTATATATTTAATCTTGCGAAAATCGTATCTCCCTCGTTTTAATTCCGTTTCCAACGTTCTTTATATCACGACTTTCCCCTCCCCACCTCTTCCCCCCCCCACCCCTCATATTGAAATGATCTATCATCATAAAATATCTATATATTTTTATCAGATTCGAAACAGTAACAGTTTTTATAAAATAAATTTTATAAAAACACTTTTATATATTTAATTATCGTAATCTCGTAAAATTCATAACTCCTTCGTTATAGCTTTGTTTTTCGAGTTTCTTATAAGCAACAAATATCATCCATGTTATGTACTTTAAATTATTTAGGTGTAATTATGTATAAAAAATTCGTATTTACACAGATTAAACAAATTGTTGGAATTAAAGTTTTATATAATTTATTTTATAAACTTTTGACATAATTAAATTATTACAAGTCCTCTTATTTAATTAATAACACATCTTTCACATACATTAAGTCCTCAAATTTATGTTCATCATTCTTGTCCAAAGATAATATCCAAATAACATGTCCTCAAAATTATTTATGTATAAACTTTATAGATAACTTTTAACAATTAATTTAAAATAAAAATAGTGCATTTAAATCTTAAAAAACTCATAACTTGCTCGTTTTAACTCCGTTTTGCGTGTTCTTTATATGTATGAAATCGTGAATAAATAATCTATCAAAATAAAATACTCACTGATTTTATAAAAAACTGTGTCGGAATAGTAAATTCAAACTATTTTTATAAAACTATTTTTGTATATTTAATCTTGCGAAAATCGTATCTCCTTCGTTTTAATTTTGTTTCCAACGTTCTTTATATCCACGGTTTCCTATTGAATTGATCTATCATCATAAAAAACATGTATATTTTTATCAGATCTAAAACAGTAACAGTTTTTATAATATAAAGTTTATAAAAACACCTTTATATATATTTAATTATCGTAATTTCGTAAAATTCATAACTCCTTCTTTATAGCTTCGTTTTTAGAGTTCCTTATATGCACGGAATCCTCATGAAATGTACTATTTAAATCTTAGGTGAAAATATTTTATAAAAATTCATAGGTAAACAGTTCATACAAACTGTTTGAAATATAATCTTATAAATTTATTGTATAAAGTTTTAACATAATTAAATTATTATAAGTTCTCTAATTTAATTAATAACACATCTAGTGAAATGTGTGTGTAACTCTTACATTGACCTCATATTTATACTAAAAATATCTACAAACCATGTCATAAAACAAGGGATTAAGAAGTGGTTTAGTGGTATGAGTACCAAGTGTGTAAGGTGCTCTTCTTTTCCCTAGGTATTAGAAGTGACATTAGTAGGGTGTTTTGATTTTTATTTGTTGTGTTCTACCTTTTGTAAATCCAGCCTAGGTGGTTTAAAGTATAGAAATGATTTAATTTTTGTGTATTGGGTATAAAAGTGGGTATTTGTTGAAGTATAGATAGGCATTGGTGCTTTCGTGTATGCTTAAATGTATTTTATTGCGAAACGTAAACGTTTTATATAACCAATAAAAATAAAATATGAAAAGTTAATAATTATCTTTGTAATAATTATATAACACTTGCTTGACGTAAACTTTTATTTTTTTGATGCCCGTTTACGTTGAATGATGATTTTTAGTTTACGCGATTTAACTAAACGATGAAAATTAAAAGTAAACGCGTAATAGTTTAAAATAAATAGTTGAATATTTAATGACGTAGAATGACGTGAAAATGCGGATTGTTACAGTCTCCTCGTGTTAGAAGAATTTCATCCCGAAATTCAGTTTGAGTTGCCTTCCGGAATGATGTTGGTGAAGAGGTGTGGGATTCAATTCCTTGATGGTGGTTAAACTTGCCGACAAATTGTCCTAGGGTAGCTAACGATACGTCTTCGACCCTTTTGGTTTAAGATTTGGTATAAGATGATGTCAACTTTATAGTAAGATGGTGTAAGAGTTTACTTAGTTATTGTGATTATTAGTTTGGTTTCTCGTGATAAATACGTTTTATGAATACGCACACAAAATTTTTGTTTTTCAAGAATATGAGTAGAAAATTGATTTTGACAAAAGTTTTTAAGGTGATTACTTCTCAGTATGGCGTGGTCTTTCTTGAATTATACATAGGTGATCATGCTATGTATATTTGAGGGCTAACGATGCGATGCTCATTTTCGCCAAAATAAAAAAATAATAGTTTATATGATGAAAGCAATGTAGCTTATTATTTTGTGAATAATTAACGAGATAGTTTATGAGGTGTTGGTAAAGTGATTGTAAGGTAGTTTATAAAATGTTAGTGAAATAATTTTGTCAACGATAGTGAAATGGTTTATCATGTGATAGTGAAATATTTTATAAACTCATGATGTTTCAAAGAGCGGTTTGCATGAATGAATGAAAAATTGAAGTAAAATTGACGAGATTTTCGCAACACATTAATTGATAGATAATTTGAAATCGTTCGTACTGTACAACGGAAATTTAAAAGAAAGTACAACGAGAATCCCTAAAGAAATAGAGTCTAGGCATTTATATCATCTTCCATGTTGTCAAGGTCTTGATCGGTTTCTTCTCCTCCTAAGGAATACACATTACTCACGTGCTTTCAGTCACTCCAGCTAGCTTGCTTTCATGGTTCCGATTCTTTAACTATGGGAAATCACTTTTGTAGTGCCCTTGATTCCCACATTCATAGCAAGTGAGGGTTCTCTAATTGTTAGTATTAGCATGACTCGTACAGTCTCGGGTCAAATGACCAACCCTTTTGCAGTTTGCGAACTTTACAATGCACGTTCAAGGGCCTTGTGGGTCAAAACTTGCACTTGCTTGCACAACGTAGGAGTCCAGCATACTCCTTGCTTTCTATTAGACCCCACATGAATATGACACTTGCCGCATTTTGCTTCTTGGGAGGTTGTTGTTGAGCTTAGTTGTCGTTATCAAGTTTCCTTTTGTTCTTAGCTTGTCTTTCAGCAAATGTGTCAGGATCTTCTGATCCATCAGATCATTTGCAATTTCAATCGCATCTTGCATTGTTTTTGGCTTGGATGCCATCACACTACCCTGAATCATGTCGGGAAGTCCACCGACATACTTCTCGACCTCATCGGATTTCTCGGGAAACATTCTCCCGCACATCAGTGCCAACTCTTGGAAACGTTGGTTATAGCTCACCACATCAATACCTTTTACCTTTAGGTTTCATAGTTCAATCTCTAGCTTCTTGATCGCGCCTCTCGGGCAGTACTTATTAGTCATCATCTTCTTCAATGTTTTCCATGTCATTCCATATGAAACCTTATGACTAACAGTCTTAACGTGAGAGTTCCACCACGTTAAAGCATTTCCTTGAAGAGTACATGTAGTAAACTTGATTTGGCATGCGACGGTGCAGTTGCTTATATGGAAAACAGGTTCTATTTTCTCAAACCATTGAGTCAGTCCAACGAATCCTTCAGTGCCCTTGAAATTAAGGGGTTGGCATTTCAAGAAATCGTTGTAAGTGCACTCACGAGTAGTGTAACACCCCCAAAATCAGGTAGCAGCGGAATGGTAACAATGGGGTGCGACTTCATAGCACAACAATCAAGATATAGGAAACGAACTTAAATGGACGTTTTAAGATAAGATTTCATTCGATGCCATAGCGAAATATCAGAGTTTATGCATTAAGTCCCATATGTTTTAAAAGTCGTAAACATTTCCACATACGCTCTTAATTAAACCAAAGCTTCGTAATACCAAAAGATGACATAAGTTTTTATAAGATAAAGTTGCATCGAATTTAAATAAACATAGAATCCATCTTCATTGATATCCGTCACGGCTCCCATCCAAGCTTATACCTTAGGACCTGAAATTAAACATGCTAAAGGTCAACACAAAGGTTGAGTGAATCCATAGGTTTGTCGGTAAAAGAGTGGACCACAAGATTTAAGTAATAGTAGACCATGAATCATATTCAGTAGTCCAAAAACAGGTATTATTGCACTAAGCTCATGACACCGAACCTTAACACGTAATAAGTAATCGTAATATATGCCCCACGCAGTAAAAAGGATGATGCCAAACAACCAACGTATTATTCAAATGTTAAATGCACCATGAGTCAACTTGTGACCCCAAAGAAAGGTGGGGATTGTCAGTCCCGATAGATCTATCCACAACACTCGCGCTTACTAATATAGCAACTCACGGTTCATGATAAAAGGGGACTTAGTGGCAAGGGTACTTAGGCAATAATATGATCACGAAATAGCATACAGTTTTAAAACACTTGTGTCCGTAGTAAAACAAGCATGTAATTCCACCCCGTAGAGTTTGTAAAACAAGTAGATAGAAATGGGGCTATGAACTCACCTCGAGTGAATGGTAATCAACAAGTATTCACAATAGAAAAATGCGTCACGAAGGAATCCGAAGGCAACCTAATCCAATATAGGTCGTATAAGTACTAAACACTTTGATTATTTATAGGTCGTATAGCTCATCATACTATCGTTCGGGCTATCATAATTAAGAGGTCATGTAGTGACGTATGAGGAGCTAGGACACTTTAAATCGTAAATCCAACAACTCGTCGATACGCCACCCCGAAGAGGCCTCATTATGAAACTCCCTAGTAATATAGTACTTTGATTAACTAATACCACATATAATTCTATATAGCTACATCACCATCTAATCGTTTTAGTGAAATCATATTTATAAAGTAAAAACGTTTATAAGTATACTTTAGTAAAACTGGCGTAACTTTCTCGTTTTTAGTCCGTTTCTTTCGTTTCTTACGTCCACGCCTTCGTATTAAGACGAGTTATCAAAATATAACATTTTCAAAATTTGAGTTTTTCTGATGAATAGTGATTTTACTGTTCATAACAGTTATATATTTATTTTTATAGATTTAGTTATCGTAAATCTCGTAAATGTCGTAACTTATTCGTTTTAACTCCGTTTTTAGCGATTCTTTCGAGTACGTTCTCGTATTTAAAAGTTTTATCATATTAATGATGTTTTAAAAATATAAGTTTCTGTGGTGAATAGTAATTTTTATAAAAATAGTTTTATAAAAGTATATATTTAACGTAAACTTGAAATCGTCGTATCTTTTTCGTTATAAATCGGTTTTTCGAGTTTCTTATCATTTTGGAATCGTCATGAGGTGTATTATCTTTATAAAATGTAAAACCTACTGTCTAAAACACGAAGACCAAAACAGCCCCTTATATATATTTTGAGTTTATTTGTATAACTTTGTTTTATATAACTTTTTAACTACATAAATTAATCACAAGTCTTCCACAAGCCATAAACCATAATGATTATTCAACCACAAATAACACATGAATAAGTGCACACAATTATAAAGCAAAAATATGGTTTACAGTTAAAAGCACCTAATGGTGATTTTGCCAGATAGAAACTAATTATAAACTCAAAATCATGAAAATAAAAAGGTGAGTGCTTATAGAAAAACCTTAAGGTGATAAAATGATGAGTAATATAATCTAAACCCTTGTTTTAGATTTTTAAAAACAAGCTTCAAGATTTGAAACCTTATTTTCCCAAGAAACCTAATTTTCACTTTTCTTTGCTTCAACACATTTGAAAATACTTAACCTAGACCTTCAACCAGCTTAGTAGTCTTAGATATGTATATGTGTAAACTTTGTATTACGTGGTAGAAAATTTGGATATGGAGTTTAGTGGGAAGAGTGTTTTGAGACCGTGGCTTCAAAGGAAAAAAGGGAGAGATTTTTGATCTTTTACACCAGTGTTAAGTGTATGTATGTGTGTATCTCATATACATGTAATTTATATGATCTAGCTAGTTCAAAAGAATGCATAGTGGTCAAGTCACAAATGAGTTCTTAAGGAAAGTTTGGTCACAATCACTAGCACTAAGATTTCTAATCTAAAGATGTACATTTCGAGCATAAAGGCTTATATTTCTATGTCTCCTAAATGAATTAATCCCATGATTTCAAGGATTGATGTCACTATATATTTACTGCCCATTTACTGTAATAAAAGAAAGAATTGAAGTAATACTTTATGTAATAAGTTATACGTAAATATAATTTGTATACTTGGATCAATTTGTTTAAATGTACTTGTTCATATTCCTTTATGTATATGCCGTCACATATGATATACATAGGGCAAAGTTTAGCACTTGATCATTAGAAATAATAAGGTTATTTGTTAAAGCTAATATTTATTTCGGTTTTTCGGTATGCCAAACGTATTTATCGCGAAACCGTAACTTTTTAAACGTAACCGATAAGAGATAAAACATAATAAGTAAATTATTACTTTAGAATAATAATATAATGATTACTTTGATGTAAACTTTATATTGTTTGGTGCCCTATACGCTATTGTTTGATTTTTAACTTACGCATTTAACTATAATAAATAAAATTAAAAGTAAAACGCGTACGAAAAAAATAAAACTTAGTAAAATATTATGACGTTGTACATGAACCGGAAAATACGGAATTTACAACCAAGACCTTCGATAATATTCTCTATGTTCTCATGTGTTCAAAGAGACTCATCTAGATGATCAAAAATAGTCTCGATTATTCCTCATACTTCCAAACCGGCAGATGAAACTTTCTCCATCACAAATTACTTGAGTAGTGCAAAATTTAGGAATGATCAACGGCTTCGTTACTTATGTAAAATCTCTCCAAGAAAAAGAAATCTTAGGAATTAAACATTGATGATAGTGTAACACTGGAAGATGAAGGCAAGAGCATTGTGATTAATAGGAGCTTGAGATAGTGGAGATAGGTGATTCATTTCTATACCATTATAGCTTGCAAACTCTTCATATACGCTCATCCGGTAAAGGTGAATGGCTAGCGTGGCCCAAAGAATCCTTATTAATCCTCGGAAGGATTAGGGAGAGAGTTTTCTCTGAGCTGGGAACAGTCCGTTGAAGCCGAAGTAATAGTTGGGAGTAGTTGTAGAAGAAAAAGCGTCCTTAACATCGAAATCAGAATGGACATAATATGTAGATATAATAGAGTGTTGGAAGACTTATTTCTAAACAACCAGAGAAAATAACATAAGTATAGTTACATAATAAGTATTGAATAGTAATGTATCATTTAACATACTATTCGGGGAAATGCATGGCTGTATATGTTTAAATATCAGCATAACCATTTACACTAGGAAAACGTACTTAAACGACCAAAAACTGACCCAAAAATAACATTGTATATGTATTTTGCATTTCTATATGGTCAGTATCAAGGAGATCCAAGAAAAGGACAAAAACAAATCCAAAACGCTCAGAACAACCTGAGCACGTACCGAAAAGACGTGAAGTAAAAATCCAAAATCAATAGTCCCCAAGTCAAAACGTCAACCAAAGTCAACACCTAACTAAAGTCAAAGTCAAAGCCGAAGCCGTAAATCAGGAAAGCTTAATGGGCCTCGACCCTAACCATGCTATGGTTGGGTCCAGCCATTTAGAATATCACATGAAAGACTAAAGAAGGCCAATACCAATTCTTTCACATGCCCCAATACCTGGCCCAATCATAAAGGCCAAACCACAAACCCATAA
>BQNB010019255.1:42500-67088 GCA_026074375.1 Tanacetum coccineum
TGGTAAGCCGTACTCATGTCTAACTTTGTTTCTAATGCCTTCTTGCATTGACTGCTAAAACCTTGATGTGAAACGACTATCACGATCAGATATGATTGAGATCGGCACACTGTGCCTAGCTACAATCTCATTCAGATAGAGTCTAACTAACCTATCCATCTTATAGTCCTCACGCATAGGTAAAAAATGAGCAGACTTTGTCAACCGGTCCATAATGACCCAAATTATGTCATGCCTACTACTAGTCCTTGGTAGCTTTGTAACAAAATCCATCGTTATTCTCTCCTATTTCCACTCAGGGATTTCAGGTTGCTGCAGTAAGCCAGATGGCCTCTGATGTTCAGCCTTAACCTTCAAACAAGTCAAACACCTACTAACATATACTGCTACATCTTTCTTCATTCCCAACCACCAATACCTATCTCTAAGGTCATAATACATCTTATCAGCTCCCAGGTGTAGAGAGTACTTCGACTTATAGGCTTTGTTAATTATTAGGGTTCTCACATCACCCTATAAAGGGACCTATATTCGATCCAAGTAATACAATGCTCCATCACTCCTACGTTCTATTAGTTTATCTATTCCTTTTTGCAATCCTGCAGACTCATCAGATGCCTCTTCTTAAACTGCTAGTATCTTATCCTTGATACTCGACTGAAGGGTCATATTCATAGCTTGAATTCTATTAGGTTTCACTCTCTCTTTCCTACTTAGTGCATCAACTACTACATTCACCTTACCAGGTGGTATATGTTTAAATACACATACCTTTGACCTTTAAAATCAGACTTAAATGACCAAAAATGTACCAAACATACATTGTATTTATATGTTTTGCATTGTATTGTGCAAGTAACGGATATCCAAGAAAAAGACAAAACCGAGCACGGAACGAAAAGAGCGTGAAAGAAAAGTCAAGTCAAGTCAAAGCCAAAAGCCAAAAGTCAAAGTCAAAAGTCAACCATAAAGTCAACCCCTTAAAGTCAAAGTCAAAGCCGAATCCATAAATGAAGATTTGCTTAATGGGCCCACCCACACCCATCTAATGGGCTAGGTCAGTCCACTAAGCAATATTATGAAGACTTGAAGCCTAAAATTTAAAGACAAAAGCCCATATCCCTTTTTTTATACAAAAAGGGACCAAAGCTGCCAAGTCCTTAAACTTTAACCCCACAAGGACTTAGACTGCAATAACTTTAAAACACTTTGAGGTCCAAAACTACCAACCCTCAAAGCTATTACACCACGAGGACCAATCATGCAATAACTCTTATAACAATGAGGGACTATTCCTGCCAAATGTCCAAACTTTCATCCTGCCTTTTCATACCAATTTTTCCCGCCATCCCTGTTCATCTCCCCTGTCCCTCTCCTTACCTTGTTTACTGTTCACCCCCTCATAAACCATTACTTTTAAAAGAACCCCACCCCACATGGCTATTTGCCACCTTGGCAATCCCTTAAAACCCAATTCGACAATGAACATGACAAAATCATCAAGGGTCAAGATCAAAGGCTTGGGGACTACTCAAATGCAATGGCCAAGATGAGCTCTTAGATCCTACTCACATAACAAGCACACCTGTAGGAGCTCTCACAAAGAAAGTACAAGACCTAGAATCTTCTTGGCTTTTATATAAATAGGCTCTTGTAAGCCCATATGAGGCATCTAGTTTTAATTTTTAGCTTATAATAGTTTAGTCTTAGCTTGTTGTAATTTCCTTTTAAAACTTGTACTTAGATTTAAAGTTTAATGAAAGTTAAGTTTATAAAATTTTTGTTTTTAAGTTAAAGTATTTTATGATTTAAAAACTGTTTTACAAGATCACAAAAGCTCTTTCTAACTTATATTCAAGCTATTTGCTTAAACTATTCAAGCTTTTCCAAAGCTTGAAGTGCGTAAGCCTATTTTACCAATAATCACTTCAAAAAGCTCAAATGGATGATAAGCCAAAGAAGGGAGGGCTTATTGCTGTCACTAGCTTGTCTTTTGACAAGCTAGAGCTTGTAGATTAGCTTATTTATAAGCTTTTTGCCCTATTTAAGCAAGGGCTTAGTAAGTTTCTAATTTTTCCAATTTTAGCTTATTTATTGTAGCATAGCTTATTGTGCTTAATTTCTGCTTATTTATGCTTATTTGTGATGTTTAATGCTTATTATGCTTGTCTTGTAGGTTAGAAACCATTTGTGTAAGTTTTTCTAGAATGTGCCTTAAAATAACTTATTAAGTAGCAATAGTGTAGCTTTTAATTTTGGCTTATTGGACTGTTTAAAACATGCTCATTGAGTTTATATTAAGCTAATTAAAATATGGTCTTAAGGTTTGTTCATTAAAAATTAAGTTAACAAGTTTAAATTGGTAAAAATGTGCTTAAAGGGGGTGTTTGGGACAGTAGGTCAAACGGGTCAAAATAGGTTTTTAAACCTTTTGGGTCATTCACCCAACTTTGACAAGCCTTATTTAGTTACTTTAAACAGCTTTTAAAAGTTTTCTTAGTGTAAAATTCAGTTTTAAGGTATTTAGAAAACATGGTTTGAATATGTGAGTTTATAACTCATTTTATCTGCTTGTTCGATTAAGCTTTTGAATCTTGTGCATTTGTGAAGTTTTTGTGTTTGTTTGAGTCCTAAAATCAATTAGAAACCCAAGTCTTAGGCCTGCATTGTTAGGATTTCATTTTGCCAAGTCTGTCATTTTTTAACTAAGTGTTGAAAAAAGAAGAAAATGCTTTTTCATTTGCTTTTTGTGGCTTATTGTGAATTTCAAAATGCTTTTTGATTGATGATATATGCTCTTTGGGGTCTAATATTAATCTGTTTGAAGGTTTTATACCCATAAAGATCTGTTTAAGTGCTTATTTTTAAGCTCAAAAGTTGTGTTTTGGTAAGATTGTAAATTTTTTTTAAGTGTTGAATCTATGTGAAATAGCTTTTTCATTAAGCCTTTTAAGGGCTTATTTGAATTTCAAACTCTTTTCTGATTTTTGATTTAAGTAGCTTTTTGGCCAAGCTTTTTAGTGGTATAAGCCACTAAGCCATAAGGATCTGTTTGCTAGCTTATTTTAAAGCTAGAAAAGTCCCTATTGGCTTTTTGATTAACAGTTTTTGGCCAAAAGCTCTTTTGCTTATTTTAGCTTATCTGCTTATTACAATTACTTATTTAGGTTTAGTTTAGCTTATTAGGTTAGTGTAAGCCCATTTTAGCTTATTTCCTTTAGTTTAGAGCTTATTTAAGCTTATTTGCATTTTAGTGTAAAAATTCTAAGTTTTAAGCTTTTTTGAGTATTCTGTCATTCTAGCTTATTTTAATTGCTTATTTTTGTTCAAAAGTGCTTTTTAGATAAAGCTTATCATCTGTGTTAGCTTATTTCTCTTTTTTGCTTTGCTTATTTGTGCCCAAAATGCTTAACAGTTAGCATTTTTTAGACTTAGTATAAAAAAACTTATTCTGTCACTTTACAAGCTTATTTGGGGTTTATAAAAAAGGTGCTTTTGTAAAAGTTCCTTATTTTTAGCTTCTTTAAAAAGTTGTAAAAAAATGAAAAAAAACGTTTGGGATTAGGGGAAGCCCCAGGTGAGCAGGGCTCGAACCCGGGACCTCTAACCCATCGACCAAACATTTTAGCAACACACACACACAACCCATCTCGCCCTTGGGACGTTTTCGGTATACGTTTGCAATATTAATTACTTAGGCCTTTTTCATTTCCTTTTTCATATTAAGACTTCGTAGCTTATCATAAGCTTTTTCGAGCTTATTTAATAAGCTAGCTTATCTAGCTTATTTTTCCTACAATCTTTATATCATTTAGGACTTTTACGCATTTTTTCAGAATTTTACCATTAAGTTTAGTATTTTTAATTAATTTTTCTTTTTAAAATCATTTTTAATTCATAAAAAATTATAAAAAAGTCAAAAAAATCTAATTCTTTTTTCTAAAATTTTCTTTTATCATTTAAGACTTAGGAAAAATAATTTTGCTTCCGTAGGGTTAAAATTTCAAAATTTCATTTTTTAAAGAACGGTATTGATTCCCGTTCACGTTTTTCGTGTTTTTAAGCTCAAATTAACTCCGTTTTTGGTCTAGTTTTCTTTATTCTTACTTTTTAGTCAATTAGGGTTTATTAAAAGTGAAAAAGTCAATTTAGGATTAATTTTTGAAAATTAGGGTTTTTAAGTCACATTTTTAAGATTCCCGTTTACGTTTTTAGTTTAAATTTGCGTGCCTTTATCATTTTTAGTGTAGATTACATTATTTTTCCCATAGATTTAGAAATCAAATCCAAATCTTGTTCCATTCAAACATCAAATGTCAAACCAACTCTCGACTTACCATTTCACTCCTCGTTGGGGATAAACGACCCGGGAATAAACTTCTATACTACTCTCGGATTACTTTGGTGTTCTTTCTTTGAACTTTTCAAGGGTCACTTGAATTGTTTTGGGTAATATACGTAGTATTATTTAAGTATATTATTATTTATATATATACCTTTGAAGAACTGCTAAGTTTTTGGCGCCGCTGCCGAGGAGGAGTGTAAAAGCGTTTGTCGTTGTGTTTGAAAATTAGTGCTTTGAAGATCCTTCCGTGTGGAGTTATTTTCCTTATAAAAATACAAAAATATTTTTTATTTTCTTCTTTTAGTATATATAAAACAATAAAAAATCAAAAAACATAAAAAAATTGTCCTTATATATCAATAAAATGCATCAATCATATAATACTCTCAACTTTGAGTATTATCATTAATATGTTCCTAAACCAAAGATCAAAAACTTACCTTTTGTGTCACTTGCAAAGTACGGCTCACCTTTTAACGTTAAACAAACTATAAGAGGGGTATAAGGAGGGTTGTTTCAAGGAACTACGACCCTAAAGGAAAAAGGTTTTTAATAGCTTCGCACTTTCCTATTCCTCCGCTCCTTTGTGCGTTTTTCTTTTAAAGAGATACCGTGAAGCTTGTTGATTATTAGGTTTAAGTTGTCTTATCTCATTGTCCGTTATTAAAATAAATCTTTGAAAAAAATTGCTGAAAATCCAAAAAAAATTAATTAGTATAATTTCTCTTTTTATATTTTCTTTTTAGTATATGAGCACTCGATCATCTACCAGAATTCTTGTTCCACCTCTTGTAGATCCCGAACGTTCAATTCAAAGAACTCGTGTTAATCTAAATCCTTTTGAAGAAATCAACATGGCCGCTACAGGAGCCGATAATGACGGACCACCTCCTGCAAGGGGAGGTGATCTACTAGTTCCCGACCTCCGGACTATGGAGGAGTTGTGCCAACCAACTTTGAATGGTAAGGGTGGACCAATTGCCCCGATCAACATTCAAGCAACCAATTTTGAACTCAAAAATGACATGATCCAACAAGTTTAAAATTCTTGTCAATTTCACGGATTATCGGGTGACGATGCAAACAAGCATCTTGACAAATTCTTGCATATCACCCAAAGCATCAAAGTGATTGGGGTCACCGATGATGCCCTTCGTCTATATCTCTTTCCTCACTCCTTGACACATCATGTCACCGCTTGGTTTGATCGTTTGCCAAGGAATTCTATCACCACCTTTGAGCAAATGGCCAAAATGTTTCTCAGAAAATACTTTCCACCCTCGATGGTGACGAAAGTTGAGAAATGAAATCACCAATTTCCGTCAACATCCCGATGAGTCGTTATTCGAAGCATGGGAATGATATAAGCTTTCAATTGATCGTTGTCCTAACCACAACATGTTGCCCGCCACTCAAATAGATACTTTCTATAACGGGTTAACTTTAAGACATCGTGATACCATCAATGCTACTGCCGAAGGTACCTTTATGAAAAGGTGACCCAAAGAGTGCTACGATCTAATCTAGAATATGACCGTTCACCACAATGATTGGGACACTTCAGCCCAACAGAGTGAGTCATCTAGCTCTATCACTTCTTCCAGTCTGGAAATTATAGCTCTCAAGCTTGAAATAGCGGAAATCAACAAAAATCTAATGAAAATGCTTCAAACAAACCAACAAGTGAAAGCAGTTACTCCTAGCTGTGAGACTTGTGGTGGTCCTCATGCTTACAATGATTGTCCAGCCACCATTGGCCAAACTCAGAACATATATGCTATCGGAGCCTACAATCAAGGTGGTAATTCTTACCAACCTCAAGGTAACCGTAACCTGCTTAGCTATCGTTCGGACAATTATCTCAGACCACTAGGGTTTAATCAAAATCAAAACCGAAGCAATCAAAATCAAAACTACCAAAACAGGAATCAAGGAACCAACAATCATAATCAAGGGAACAACCAAGGAAGAAACCAATTCTTTCAAGGAGTTAGTCATGTTCAAAACCTGCCTCCAGCTTATCAAGCACCGGCTCATCAAGCCCCGAGTTACCAAGCTCTGGTTCATCAAGCCCCGATTCCTTAACCACAAGTTATGACAACCACCTAGTTCACAAACTACATGAAGGAAAATGATGCCATTTTGAAAAACATGCAAACCAACATGACCTTATTGACAAATTCCAATCTTGAGCTTAAGATCATGTTTGGTCAATTCATGAAAATGAATACAGCTTCATCCTCTGGTTCCGAAACACTCCCGAGTAACACCATTACTAACCCGAAAGAAGATTTGAAAGGTATCATAACTCGAAGTGGTGTTGCTTATCAAGGGCCCACGATTCCTACTACTACTTCTTCTTCTCCTAAAGTAGTGGAACGTTAAACCGAGCTGACAAAGGATACGGTACCTCCTACTAATAACGGAAGTCCGAAGACGTCCAACCTCCGGTTGTTCAAATTAAAACTCAAGTACTAAATTCTGAGCTAGTTGTTGCTCCCGTTGTTGAGCCCCTTGTTGCTCCCGTTAGTGCCCCGAAGCCTAACCCAAAACCAAAAATTCCATATCCGTCAAGAAGAAATGATGAAAGGAACCGTGAAAAAGCTAACGACAAAATTGAGAAATTCTACAAAATCTTTCAAGATATGAGTTTTGAAATTAGCTTCGCGGATGCTTTGATTCTTATGCCAAAATTTGCCTGACTCTTAAAGCTTTAATTGGAAACAAAGAAAAATTAAGTGAAATGGCTAGAACGCCTTTGAATGAGCATTGTTTGGCGGTTATCCTCAATAAGTTACCCAAAAAACTTGGAGACCCTGACAAATTTCTCATATCGTATGACTTTCCAGGAATGGATGAGTGCTTGGCCTTGGCCGATCGTGGCGCTATCATAAATCTCATGCCATTATCTGTGTGGAAAAAGCTTTCCCTTCCCGAACTTACTCTAACTTGCATGACTTTCAAACTTGCAGACCGATCGATTTCTTGTCCGGTTGGTGTCGCCGAAGATGTCTTCATAAAAGTTGGAAGGTTCCATTTCCTGACCGACTTCATAGTCGTTGAATTTGATGCCGATCCTCGAGTTCCTCTAATTCTCGGGAGATCCTTCTTAAAGACCGGACGTGCTTTGATTGATGTTTATGCGGGAGAATTAACTCTTCGTGTTGGCAAAGATGCCGTGACATTCAATCTTGATCAAACTTCGAGATACTCCTCTAATTATGATGATACATCGGTTAACCGAATCGACGTCATTGATATGGCTTATGAGGAGTATTCTTAAGAAGTTCTCGGTTTCTCTGATGTGATCGTGAGTGGCAATCCTACTCCTTATTATGACCCGATCGTTTCTACCTCTTCTCCGACTGTCACTCCCTTCGGGGATAGTGATTTTCTTCTCGAGGAAGTCGATGCTTTCCTGGCTCTTGAAGATGATCCAACTTCACCTAAAGTTGATCACTCTTATTACGACTCAGAGGGGGACATTCTTCTTCTTGAAGCATTTCTCAATGATGATCCATCATTACCCCCTCCCACTCAAGGAAATTATTTGCCTGAAATTTGAAAAGAACTCAAAGTCATTGAACCTAGAAATGATAAATCTTCAATTGATGAACCTCCTGACATAGAACTTAAAGACTTACCTCCTCATCTCAAATATGCATTTTTAGAGGGCGACGACAAGTTGCCCGTCATAATTGTTAAAGACTTGAAAGATGAGGAGAAAGCCTCTCTTATAAAGGTTTTGAAGTCACACAAATAAGCCCTCGCTTGGCAACTTTCTGACATTAAGGGTAATAACCCGGAATTCTGTACCCATAAGATTCTAATGGAAGATGACTTCAAACCAGCGGTCCAACACCAAAGAAGGGTCAATCCAAAAATCCATGATGTCATCAAAAAGGAGGTTGAAAAACTTTTTGACGCCGGATTAATTTACCCGATCTCGGACAGTCCTTGGGTAAGTCCCGTACATTGCGTACCAAAAAAGGGTAGCTTTACCGTTGTTGAAAATGAGTTAATTCTGACTCGATTGGTTACGGGGTGGTGCGTATACATTGACTACCAAAAGTTGAATGAAGCCACCCATAAAGACCATTTTCCAATACCCTTCATGGATCAAATGCTCGAGAGATTAGTAGGAAACAGATACTATTGTTTTCTTAATGGTTTCTCAGGTTACTTTCAAATTCCGATCGATCCCAAAGATCAGGAAAAGACCACATTCACTTGTCTTTATGGAATGTTTTCCTACCGTCGCATGCCTTTTGGTTTATGTAATGCACCGGGTACATTCCAAAGGTGTATGATGGCTATCTTTCACGATATGATCAAAAAAATAATGGAAGTCTTTATGGACGACTTCTCGGTCTTTGGGAATTCATTCAAAACTTGCCTCTCCCATTTGGACAAGATGCTTAAACGGTGTGAAAACACCAATCTTTGTCTAAATTTGGAGAAAAGTCATTTCATGATCAAAGAAGGAATTGTCCTTGGCCACAAAATCTCTAAGAACGGGATTAAGGTTGATAAAGCTAAAGTTGATGTTATTGCTAAGCTACCTCATCCTACTACCGTCAAAGGGATTCGGAGTTTTCTTGGTCACACCAGGTTTTATTGTAGATTTATTCAAGATTTCTCAAAAATAGCCTGGCCAATGACCCGTCTTCTTAAAAAAGATACTCTGTTTTTCTTCTCCAAAGAGTGTATTGAAGCCTTTCAAACACTTAAGAAAAAAATTAACCGAAGCTCCAATCTTGATTGCCCCTGACCGGGACCTACCTTTTGAGCTAATGTGCGATACAAGCGATTATGCTATAGGTGCAGTCTTGGGGTAACAAAAAATAAAACATTTCCAGCCTATACACTATGCAAGCAAAACGATGATAGATGCTCAAGCACATTACACTACGACAGAAAAAGAATTACTTGCCGTAGTGTATGTGTAGGATCCCGTAATCACTTCATAACATATATTCAAACACGAATCAAACTAGAAAAGAGATAAAAAGAGTGAGTTATTTTTGTAGAGGGAGAAAGAAGAGAGGGAGAGATGGGAGAAAAGAGAAATGAAATTATATGAAAAATGAACAACTAACTTTTCCAAGTGGAAAAGTTCCTTATATACCCCGACACTTAAAAGTGACGCGCGGGATATTTAACTAGGACCCGGGCTTGGGTTTTGCTTGGGATTAAACCCAAAACATATACAAGATTAGATTAACTATCGAGCCTGATTCCTGATATTATACTATTACAACATTAACTATTTAAATGACCGAGACTCATACACGTAATGAACGAACTTCCTGTTTGGCTTAATATTTTGAGGCTAACAATCTCCCCCAAAGTGAGTTCATTGATGACACTCCTTCATGAGATACCTGAGATTTCTTTTGTCGTTTAAGCTCATGTGGTCTTGGTCTTTTTCTTTGTTCTTTGTTGTACACTTGTTCCTTCATGCTTTACGATCTTGACTTTGAGTCTTTGACATTGTCTTTAACGTCTATGCCATCTTGTGATCTTGTGTCTTTGACCAACATGCTCATACTTTTGCATTATCTTGAAAGCTTTAAATCAGAGTTAGCGGAAGTCTTTGTCTTTAAATCTTGAGCTTTCTAGATAGTATGTCTTTGTAGATTGAGCATTTGAATGGGATTGAGGTTGTCGTTACCACCGTTTGACCTGCAGGTTTACGTTAGTGATAAACGAGAAAATTGATTTGAAAATCAATCGACGTGTCACTCGTTAAAGTGTTTTTGTAACACATCGAGAGTGTCATGTTTTTTAAAAGCGTTTTTGTATCCACATTCGAGTAGTTTTTAATTTTTTATCAAAATTCATCAACCGTCAATTCATTTACTGGACCAAATCGATATCCAGTTGTCACAAGTTTGATTCATATAGAATCTCGCAAGTCACCTACCAAGAGCTTGTTTGATGTTGACTCAAGCAGGATTTCCATCTTCATTGTGAATACTTATAGTATCACTCGGATGTTCTGGCAAATATCACAATGATATTGCGTAGGACTCTTGATAACAGCTTGTGAACTTGATGATGTTCAACAAGTGTTTGAAATGGAATGTGTCCTAACGAGATTTTTATTGATCTCTTGGCTTTAGACTCGATTAGTGCATTTTGGTTTTAGTACTCGGAGGCTGGAGCATATTGCCACCTATTCAATATCAACAATCTCGGAGTGAGATGTCAATAGATAACGTGTGTATCTCCGTGACAAATGAGACAAGTTTCTGTTGAGAGAAACCCGAATGGCTGGGAAGGGTTGTGCATTGCATCACTGGGTCCATGATGTCGTTTTCAATGTCAGCAATCAACTTGTGATTCTGACAGCATATGTATTGACCCGGTTTCTGCCTTAAGTTGTGTGGAGGGCTTCTTTCTTTAGACCCTTTATCCATACATTTCTTTTTCATTCTTCAACGCCTTCAATGCTTACCAGGACGTCATTACTAACACCTTGTTGTGATTGTTCCAGTGTTAGCTCAATCTTAGTCGGCATTATTCCCATATACATTCATCTCCAATCATACCTAAGGACTGCTATTTCTAACTTTGGATTATCCTTGGGTAGATCCTCCGGTTCTGGTTGGATCATAGGATTGATTCCTAACCTAACCACCTTATGACTTCAGAATCGTCGTGAAATTAAGATGTTGTTGGGTATAAGATCGAACCATAAAACCTTTTCTTACTGTTCAGCACATTGAGTCGATTATTTTAACTACATTTTCCCCTTTATTTTAAATATAATAAACATTAGTTTTGAAATTACTTGTGATTAAAATATGTCTTGAAAATCTGTTGGAGAAAATTGGGGCTCAGGCATGAATGGTTTGGATCTTTTGATAATGTTTTGAATACATAGGAGTTGTCGTTGTTGATTCTCCAAGAACATTAATACTTTGTTTTTCGGAAAAACTCCCCCTCAAGAATCGGACCAAAAAATTATTGTTTTTGAAAACATTGTGAGGGATGGAGTGTTGAACACACAATTTTGAAAGATTATGAATTGTCATCGAGAAATTCTTGAAAAATTGTGTTCAACTTTTTGAAAAACCAAATGTTAGAGGACTTCTCTTCTAACGCTAAGGGTAAGCGCACTGAAACGTACACTATCCTTTTTCTTGAGCTAAAACATTGAATGTCTTGTAAGAACAGCTCAAGACCGAGAAACGTTAATTTTCTCGTTGTGAGGATAAGTTATAAACCTTCTTTATTTGAAGTTCGGGTTATGTACTGACATTTGCACATAAGCCATCTAGAAAATTAGAAATGACATGTTTTGAAACTATTTGCAAACTCTCGCTCGAACTTCATTTACACACCCGTGTCAATGTTAATCGACATTTCTAAGCACGTAAATGTTATCGATTCCAAGAGACATGTCGAGAAGAATCTTTTTGGAAATTTTCTGATTTTCTGATTTTGTATTTTCTTTTTGAAGTTTTATATTTTTGTATTTTGCTTTTCTCAAAAATATGTACATGGTGATGTTTGATGATGATATCAAGCAGACTCATTTGTCAGAACCTCCAGTTCCGCTGGAGTCAAACATCTCATACCAATCCTTCTGACAAGATACTTAAACCGATCCTCAGGAAGGGCTTTCGTAAACATTGGTTCATGCTTTAATTGGTATTCGTTTGACAAACATATCAATTAATTATGACATTTTTTCAACCTGTCTCCTTTATGATGTGATACCGGTATGGAGGTGCTTTGTCCGTGAGTGTTGTACGGGGTTGCATGAGATTGCTATGGCTGATGAGTAGTCGCAATACACGGTTTTGTGTTGTTAGTTGAAGCCATAATCGTGAAGCTGTGTCCTCATCCAATTACTTGAGCAAACTTGCAGATAATGCCACATACTCCTGCCTCTCTGCTGGAAGAATTGCAGTGCAGTTCTGTTTCTTTGACATCCAGCTTACAAGTTTATCACCAAGGAACTGTATCCCTCTAGAAGTGCTTTTCCGAGTATCAATGCATCCGGCATGATCAGCGTCTAAAAATGCTGTTAGTTCAAAGCCAGAATCCTTTGGATACCAGAGTCCCATGTTAATGGTACCCTTTAGGTATTTAAAGATTCTTTTAACCTCATGAGGTGCTTTTGTGTTGATCGGGCTTGATAACGTGCAAAATAGCATATGCTTGCACTATCTGGTTAACTAGATGTCAAGTACTATGAGTGGACCGAATCTTACTTCGATAATCAGATGGGGTTCTACGGGATCTCCATCAAGTTACTCCATCTAGTTTGGGTTTAGTAGCCAATGGTGTACCAATGAAGTTGACAATTTCCTTATTATGTTTTCAGAATTTCTAAAGCGTACTTGGCCTGATTGATAAAAATACCTTTTGGGGACTGGTGGATCTGAAGTCCTAAAAAGAATTTCATCTCCCCCATTAAGGACATTTCAAATCTACTGTGCATTAACTTTTCAAATCTTTTTGAATATTTAGGGTTTGTAGACCCAAAAATTATGTCATCAACGTAAATCTGCACTAGTAGAATATCCTCCCCATATTTTATCTTGAATAAGGTTGGCGTAATAGTTCTTTAGTAAATCCTTTGGACATCAGGAAGTTTGATAGTTCATCATACCAGGCTCTTGGAGCTTGCTTTAATCCATACAGAGCTTTCCTTAGAAAGGTTGACTTTTTCTGAGGATCTGATCAACGAGCCCTTCTGGCTGGCAACTCAAAACCTCCTCCTTCAGTGGACCATTAAGAAATGCCGTTTTTACGTCCATCTGATAGATTGGAAAAGACTTGTGTGCTGCGTGGGCAACGAAAATCCGAACTGCTTCCAAGCGAGCAACTGGTGCAAATGATTCTTCGAAATCAATACCCTCTTCCTGAGCATAACCTTTAGCTACAAGTCGTGCTTTGTTGCGAATTACAGTCTGATCTTCATCCTTTTTGTTCTTCCATAACCACTTTAGCTTTATAATCATTTTGCCAAATGGTTTGTCGACTAGTTCCCAGACTTTTAGTCTGTCGAACTGATGAAGTTCATCCTGCATTGCTTCGATCCATGCAGAATCAGCCATTGCCTCCTTAATGTTCTTTGGTTCAACAATACTCACCGTGAGCGCGAACATACACATTTCAGGATCTGTGGCAAGCTGTCGTCTTGTTTGAACTGGCATGGTTGGATTTCCACGAACTTGTTCTAATGGATGATCTCTGGTCCATCGGTAATCATGACTTTGTGGTTGAAATGAATGCACATCGGTATTATCAATGTTGCGTGAGGAAGACTCACCAATTTCTTGTACCCGTGTACAAAAAGGATTGACAAATTCAGCTTCTTGAAACGATGCATTCGGTGCTTGATCATTGTTGTTTTCCTCAGCTTGATCGTGTGTTGGATTGTAATATTCTTCATGGTAAAGGACTGAAGAGAAATTCCAACCCTTGTTGTGACGAATCTGTCTTTTCTGCTGTAGGAACAACATTTTGTCTTGGGGGCACAGGGTCAGAGTTGTCATAATCTGACGCCTTTTGTCCTTGAGGAACGAGGCCTGAAGAGACATTTTCAACAGACATCTCTTGTGTTGTTGGTGCGGAGGTTGAACTGTTGGATCAGACATCATTTTTTTGATTATCAAACTTGATATGAATGGACTCAACTATTAAGCGTGTTCTCTTGTTGTAAACACGATATCCCTCGACTGAGTAGAATATCCTTACCATGACACATGGATCCCCTTTTTCTTTCATTTTATTAGATTTTCCACATCTTTGGTTATGTATACAAATGCAACAATGATGTGAAAGATGTTTTATTGAAGGTTTTCTGTCATTTATTGATGGGTTAGGCCGTTTTCATGAGGGGATATGATGATTGATCTGTTCTGAGTATAGCATGCGGTTGCAACTGCTTCAGCCCAAAATGATAGTGGAAGCTTAGAAGTTGAAAGCATCGTTCGAGCAGCCTCAACAAGAGTGCGGTTCCATCTTTCGACAACGCTGTTCTGTTTAGGTGTTCGAGGAGTGGAAGTCTGATGTTCAATGCCTTCTTCTTTGAAATAAGCATGGAGTGTCTTGTTCAAAGAATTACGGCCTTGTCATGTTGTACAGTAATAACTTGAGCTGAAGGTTGCGGTTTGAATCATGTGAGAAAGTCCTTTGAGAACTTCTGGTGTTTTCATCTTGGATCATAGAAAAAAAGAGTCCAGTGATCTTGAATAGTCATCAGCATCACTGAGAATATACTTCTTCCCTTTTATGCTTCGCAACTGCATTGTCCACACAAGTCCATGTGAAGCAAATTTAGCCTGCCTTTAGAACTAGGATCTGCTTTTGTCGGAATGGAACTTTTTGGCTTTACTCATTTCACAAGCGACAAAGTTGATCCTGAATATTTCAACTTAGGTAAGCCATTCACAACTTCTTACTTTCGAGAGTTAAGGTTGATTGTAATCGAAGTTCAGATGAAGGAAAGCCTTCGATGCCGTAACCATGCTTGTGTTGTAAAGCTTTAGCATGAAAACAGATTTGAGTTGATGAAGTTGTTTCTTGAAGAGTATTGTGTAGTGATAGATCCCCCCCAACGACTACCAGTTAGTAAATCGTTTCCTGAAGATCTCTCACAAAACAAGTAGTTTCCTGAAAGCACCTCCAAATCAGCATCAACCAGGGAATTTGAACCCACCCGAGAAAAAGATTGTGATTGAGGCCTTCGACATAATAAACCCGTTTGTTCATGAATTCCCTTGAATCAGATCTCCTATCCAAGAATTGGAGCAAACTGATCATTTCCAAAATGAACAGTACCCAGAAATTTCTCCACAAAATTACACAAAAGCTTGAGATTGCCCGTCATGTGCTTCGTGCATCCAGAGTCAACAATGAATAGGATGAGTTGTACAATCTGCAAGAGAATTAGAGGACGATGGAACATTGGACAAATTGGATCCTAAGGAATTTGAAATCTTCAAGACATTAGTTATCCTAGAGACAATGTCTATAGTGGGACTAATACTTGTTGATTCATCATTTTTCCTAATCTTGGGTATCCATATCTTTTTGGTCTTAAGTGGCTTTTGTGTCCATGTATAACCTGATGGACATCTCTTAGCTATCCACCATTTCCATTCCTGATTAGTATTCTCATACAACTCTTATAGTTAACTCTTGGATTTTTTAATAGTGTAGCTGATCCAACTGTTTCTTATGGGGTGTTGCAACAGATTTGTTCGCTTTTCTCTTGGGTTTACTAGCACTAATAGGCACTAATTAGGCTTCTTAGTTCTAGCATTCAGTCTTTCAAGTATCGAGACAACCACAAGCATCATGATAGAATTAAACACACATGTTAACATTCAGCACAAACAGCATTTTCATTCCGAAGTTCTGAGTTTGAATGTCATTACACGCAGACAGATCTTTGTTTTCTTAGAAATACTAGAAATCCTATGGTTGTCTTATACTGCCTTCTTTTGAAACTTCACTTGAACTATTGTTTGGCACGAACCTTATCTTTACTTGATAGCAACTTAAGTGTGGTCTGCTAACAATAGTAGTGTGAATTACTCCTGAAGATTTGAATATGAGATTTAGTATTCCTAGAAAGCATGAGGGAAACTTGGTGTTCTGTTTTGTGTTGTGGTGGAGGCAATTCTAAAACCATACTGGTTTAAGCACATTTCTGTTTCGAACCGCTTGTTTCCTTTATTTTTTTTTTTTTTTGAGGCAAATTCTTGTTTGAGTGAATGTTTAAATAAAACTATCGACACATTAGTTTTATTAACCGACTGTTTCGTTTGAAAACTTCTCATTTCAGGAGAATTTGAAAAAGGAGTCGGTTTTCCTAAAACTGATGGTTTTGGAATCCGTTGAGCATTTGGTTGTCGAACAACAGATGGTTTATCAAACTGAGTTTCCGCAGACTTTCCTTTTGTTACCAGAATGAGTTTCTTTAACTCATTTATCACCATGTTCTTATCTTGCATCTGAGCTTTCAAATCTTGTATTTCATGATATTGTTCACGTTCTTTTCGAAATACATTTGAAGCATTTTCTCTGCAAACTGGGTTGTTTTTCATCTGTTCTTTACAATGTTGTAAAGAAAGTTCAAGAGAAATTGAGTGTTTTTCAAGCTTAGCAAAACTCTTCAAAAGCTTATTATGAACTTCTTTGTTAACAGATTCAGTTTGTTTCGAAAGCTTTTGTGCAAGACATTCACATTCTTTGACTTTATGAAGATACAAGCATTGTAATTCAGTATTAGCATTTAAATCAGACAGAGAATGCAAATATGAACATGTAACATCTTTAGACACACACTCTTCGAGAAGTAGATCATATATGTTTGAAAAATCAGCCTTTTCTGATTCAAGTTCGTCAAGCTCCTTTTCAAGGGAATTAACGTACTCCAAATCGTCATTCATTTCTCTTTTTAGTTCATGAACAAAACAATGACTGTCCAGTATAGTTTTGTTTGAAAGAGGCATTAATAAGGTTTGATTTTTAAAACTTCATTGTCTTAGCAGGTTGGGTTAGGAAATGCAACTATAGTATGGTTTAGGACACAAGTTTGTTGACAAATTGTTCTAAAAAATGATTGTAAGTAGTTTGTCATTTCGTTATAAAGTAGTCTACTTTTACTAATGGATTTAGACATGGGTAGAAAGCCAACTTTTTTAGCAATGTTTGGTTTTGTCCTAACAAACGTTTTTCTCCACATTGTCTTCCTAACTTCTTTAGCGCGTTCCAACTGATCATGTTAGGTGTTGGGTTGGTGGTTTGAATGTTTCATAAAAGACTGTGTATATGTGTATACTATGGTTTCCTTTGTCTTTATCCTAATTTTGATCTATCTCTTTTTCAAGAGTTCACTGTCTCTTCCCTATTTGGGGTAAACTGTTTGCAGGATCCAGACGTATCATATGGATTCTCATACAAACAAGGCTTATTGATTGAGTCTCTTGAGGTACTTTGGATTAGCTAAAAGGTTGATTACCATTATACGTTGCGCATTTGGGTGCTAACATGTGATATGGTCTGATATAGATGATTGCGGTTATAAAAGAATATCATTTAAAGACTTTATTTGTTTGTCTCATTTCAATCATCGTGTCTTATGGTCTTTTCCTTACTGTAACTCTTTAAATCCGAAAATAACCTTACTTTTCTCTGAGTTGTCTTCAATGTGACCTATTTTAACCAAACTCTTTTTGACTAGCTCATCGGTTTCTGATTGAGCAACTAAAAATTTCATTGGTTTTAGTTTTTAAACCCTTTGTATTGTCAATGTCCTTTAATAGCTAATAGTCCTAGAGTGTCATTAAAACTGTGGGTTTGAAGTAGTTTATAATCACTCGTTAGGTCATTAAGGGCCGTGGGACTTCTCAAGCTCAGTCGGTTTGGTCTGAAGTGCAATCAGCGAACTATCACGACTTGCTAGTAGCCTTCCCAAAGCCTACTAGACTGCATCAAGGTTTAGTTTTGCACTCCTTCAGTTCTTGAAGTCAATGATGCGTTTTCTTTCTTTAATTGCTTAAAATCGTTTTGTTTTCCTTAGTATCAAGGAGTTAATTTAATTGCAATTAAATTAGCAAGCGCAACTCGCTCTTCAACACATGCAGTTAGCATTTTGATCAGACTGATTATCATTTAGTACTTATATTTGATGAATCAGGGAAATGGCCTTGCTATATCCTATTCTCCAAACATATGTGTCGTTAATGGGGATTCAGGTTGCTCAGATTGTCGTCTCACATTGGCATAAACACATCCATTTTCATCATGGGTTTTGTACCTGTTCTAATGGCTGACTTAGAGGAACTGGATTCTTTCAGGTGAGACCTTCCTGAATCTTTGCCATGTAGCTGTTATGCTGCTTCAATTTCCTGTTCATCAATTCGTCATCCGTGTCCTCTAGCCAATCAGCTGTGCTCAGCTTGAAGTGGAACATCCTTGTTCAGCTTGTTGCTACATCTTCATTTCTCTTGTGATACGCGGTCTTTAACCCGCTTTGGCTTCCTGATTCTGGATAGTGTCCAAATCCTTACAGTTAAAGCACTGTTTCCCATTATGTTGCACTATACGGACGGCCTACTATTTCCCTGCACTCAGCAATGTCATCATCCATTTGATTTCCAAACTGCCCGGTCTGATTATCGTTGTTATACTTGGTGTAGTATCTTCTGTCTTGTTCCTGGAGTTTGAAGAAGTTCGAAGGTGTTGTGGTAGGTTTGTCCGCTTCTTGAAGTACTTAGCAAGGAAGTGCAAGTTCTTTTTTCATATCCTTATCCCTCCAAGTTGTTCTGGATCACTGTCTTCTCAGAAACGGACTCAGGATTGAGGGAGTAAAATGGTTTGGCGATCTCTGTTGCCGTTGTGTTCTGGTAGACGCACTTGGTGTGTGGAAGAAGTTTGCATGTATGACTGGTGCATTCGATCTTTGAGGTTTTGGTGCCTGATAGTAGTTATTTGAATATGGTTGAGCAGCCGCAAGAAGTGCTAACGGATTTGCACTTCTGGCTAGTCTCTCAGAACGGATATCATTAACTTCGTTTTGAAACTGCTTCAGAACGTCAAACAGCTTATGATATGTGACTGTGTCCTATTTCATGTCTCTGTTGACAAACCGTCACAAATCTCGACCATTCTGGTGGATAGTTGTTGGTAAGAAATTGAACATTAAACTTGCATTGGTGAAACTTGCAAGTTGTTCTTGTCTACTCATTCATCTGTTTTATAAAACGTGAGTATAAGACTCCATGGGATTCTTCCATTCGAGAGGTAAACTTCCCAAATTCCAAATAGATTGGTCTTTACATCTTGTACGTTCAACGATTCACCCTGTTGTAGCCTCTCACTTGGCATGTCCACATCTCCTTAGATGTGTTGCATGCATCAACAGTTGAGTAAATTTCATCCCCAATACCAGTCAAAATCAAGAAAATAGCTTCCTTTTCAGCTTGAAAGTAAAGTTTGTTCTCTGCTGTCATGTTGTGTATTGTCTCAGCTTCTTCATGTGCAGCTACTGGTAGAATGTTCTCTGCTGCTTCAACTGCTGCAATGAGTACGTTATGAAATATGAAGTGTGAAAGATTTTGTTGGATCTTAAGTGGATATGATGTGATTGAAGTTGTGGTCTTGTATGCAATTCACGTTCACGGGATTTTACACGTCTATGATTAAAACCGATAAAAGAATTAAGGGGATTTTACAAAATCAATAGAAAACCGTGAATGATGTGATTCGGAATCAGCGGCCAATGATTTAATTGTCTAAAAACAGATAATTTTCTGGCTAGGGTTAAAGCTGTTTGTTTAAATAGGCTCACCAAACTGAAACGGGCCTAAAAATACAGATGGGCCGTGGACGCTAGAACAAAAAACAGTTGTAACACAATTCCAAAAACACTTGAAAAAATGTCAATAATCATAGTAAACGATGGTGTTTGGCCTGAAATCCTTAACCAGCTAAAAGGTGTTCAGCGTGATCCGTCTCGTTTTTCTCTTCGATTTGAGAGGTCACGGGCCTGAAACGGACTTACGGATCAAAAGTTAGGCTTGTTTTTAGATGAAACCCTTTTCTTCACAAAAAAATTCTTAGCAAACCGCTGCCAATTAGTAACTCGCTGTTTGGTAACTCGCCGTTAGCAACTCGCCGTTAGCAACTCGCCGTTAGCAACTCGCCGTTAGCAACTCGCCGTTAGCAACTCGCCGTTAGCAACTCGCCGTTAGCAACTCGCCGTTAGCAACTCGCCGTTAGCAACTCGCCGTTAGCAACTCGCCGTTAGCAACTCGCCGTTAGCAACTCGCCGTTAGCAACTCGCCGTTAGCAACTCGCCGTTAGAACTTCGACGTTTAGCATACTCGCTGTTTAGGCAACTCCGCAGTTAGCATACCTCTCGCCGTTAGAATCTCGCTGTTTTAGCAACATACCTCAACTTGCCCACTTGTTTGTGGGTGATACGCGGTGGAGAGACGGTGAGTAACTCCGTATTTACGCATGACCTTTGCAAACCGGTCATTGCAAAAATGGGTTCTACGATCACTTATAATAGCACGAGGGGCACCGAATCGGGCAAAAAGAGATTTAAGAAATTTGCAAACAACTCGGGCGTCGTTGTTGGGGAGAGCTTTCGCTTCTACCCATTTTGACAAATAATCGACCGCCATGAGTATATAATTGTTCCCTCGTGAAGATGGGAATGGCCCCATGAAATGGATGCCCCACACATCAAAGATTTCACAAACTTGGATGGAATTTTGAGGTATTTCATCTCGTTGCGAAATTTTTCCCTGACGTTGGCACGAGTCGCAATTATTAACCAACTCGTGTGCATCTTTATAAATAGTCGGCCAAAAGAAACCGGCATCAAAGACCTTTTTGGCGGTGAGATTTGCACCATGATGTCCCCCCGTGGGTCCATTATGGAAAGTTTCGAGGATGTCGAGAGCTTCTTTGCCGTGCACATACCGCCGAATCATTTGGTCCGCACAAATTTTGAATAGGAAGGGGTCGTCCCAAAAGTAGTGTTTAACGTCTTTGAAAAACTTGTTTTTCTGCTGGGACGACATTCCTTTAACAATGAAATTCCCCGCGTGGTAATTTGCAAAATCAGCAAACCACGGGGTACTTGAGTCACCACGAAAAGTCACCATATTAAGGTTCTCGAGAGGAAACGTTTCATTTATCTCCTTTGGGTCGAGCACATTTTCATAAGGATTTTCTAATCGGGAAAGATGACCGGCCACGAGATTCTCGGCTCCTTTTGTGTCAATTACGTTGAAATCGAACTCTTGAAGGAGGAGAACCCACCGGAGCAATCTCACCTTGGAATCCTTTTTAGCAAAGAGATATTTTAGGGCGGAGTGATCCATATACACAATGCTTTTGTTCAAGATGAGGTAAGACCGGAATTTTTCAAAGGCATACACCACGGCTAACATTTCTTTTTCCGTCGTGTTGTAATGCGATTCCGCCTCGTTTATTGTTTTACTAGCATAGTGTATAGGCCTAAAGTGTTTTTCATGACGTTGCCCCAAGACCGCACCTATGGCAAAGTCGCTTGCATCGCACATAAGCTCAAACGGCAAGTCCCAGTCGGGGGCAATCAAGAATGGAGCTTCAGTAAGTTTTTTCTTTAACGTTTGAAAAGCTTGAATACATTCATCGGAGAAGATGAACGGAGTATTCTTCTCAAGAAGATGAGTCATCGGTCGGGAAATTTTGGAAAAATCCTTAATGAATCGTCGGTAGAAACCGGCATGACCGAGAAAACTTCGAACACCCTTGACCATGGTGGGATGAGGTAACTTAGCAATCACATCGACTTTGTCTTTGTCAACCTCAATCCTGTTTTTGGAAATCTTATGGCCAAGGACAATACCTTCCTTAACCATAAAATGACTCTTTTCCTAATTAAGACAAAGATTGGTGTCTTTACACCTTTGGAGCATCTTGTCCAAGCGAGAGAGGCAATTTCCGAATGAATTCCCAAAGACCAAAAAGTCGTCCATAAAGATTTCCATCGTTTTCTCACTCATATCATAAAAGATAGCCATCATACACCGTTGGAACGTGCCTGGTGCATTACATAACCCAAAAGGCATGCGACGATAGGCGAACATTCCATAAGGACACGTGAATGTGGTATTTTCTTGATCTTTAGGATCGATGGGAATTTGAAAGTAACCCGAGAAACCATCAAGAAAACAATAGTAATCGTTTCTCGCTAATCTCTCGAGCATTTGGTCCATAAAGGGAAGGGGAAAATGGTCTTTACGGGTGGCTTCATTTAACTTATGGTAGTCAATGCATACACGCCATCCCGTAACCAATCGAGTCGGGATCAACTCATTTTCATCATTTTCAACAACGGTAAAGCCACCCTTTTTCGGTACGCAATGTACGGGGCTTACCCAAGGACTATCCGAGATCGGGTAAATTAATCCGGCGTCAAGAAGTTTTTCAACCTCCTTTTTGATGACATCGTGGATTTTCAGATTCACCCGTCTTTGATGTTGGACCGCCGGTTTGTAGTCCTCCTCCATAAGAATCTTGTAGGTATAAAATTCTGGGTTAATACCCTTAATGTCGGAGAGTTTCCAAGCGATTGCTCGCTTGCGTGACTTCAAAACCTTTATGAGAGCGGCTTTTTCCTCGACACTCAAGTCTTTAGCAATTATGACGGGCAACTTGTCGTCACCCTCCAAAAATGCGTATTCGAGATGAGGAGGTAAGTCCTTGAGTTCGACCTCGGGAGGTTCATCAATTGAAGATTTATCATTTTTAGCTTCACAAATTTTAAGTTCTTTTCGAATTTCAGGCAAATAATTTCCTTGAGTGGGAGGGGGTAATGATGGATCATCATTGAGAAATGCTTCAAGAAGAAGAATGTCCCCCTCCGGGTCATAGTAAGAGTCATCAACTTCCGGTGAAGTTGGATCATCTTCAAGAGCGAGGAAAGCATTGACTTCCTCGAGAATAATATCACTATCCCCGAAGGGAGTGAGAGTCGAAGAAGAGGTAGAAACGATCAGGTCATAATAAGGAGTGGGATTGCCACTCGCGATCACATCGGAGAAACCAAGAACTTCTTGAGAATACTCCTCACAAGCCATTTCAATGACGTCGATTCCGTTTACCGAATTATCATCGTAATTAGAGGAGTATCTTGAAGTTTGATCAAGATTGAATGTTACGGCTTCTTTTCCAACACGAAGAGTTAATTCTCCTTCATAAACATTGATCAAAGCACGTCCGGTCTTTAAGAAGGATCTTCCGAGAATTAGGGGTACTCGGGGATCGGCATCAAAGTCTACGGCTACAAATTCGGCCGGGAATTGGAACTTTCCTACTTTTACGTCGACATCTTCGGCGATACCGATCGGTTGGGTGATCGAACGGTCCGCAAGTTCAAGAGTCATACAAGTAGGAGTGGGCTCCGGAAGAGAAAGCTTTTTCCACACGGATAATGGCATGAGATTTATGCTAGCGCCAAGATCGGCCAAGGCTAAGCACTCATCCATTCTGAGAAAATCACACGGTATGAGAAATTTGCCGGGGTCTCCAAGTTTTTCGGGTAACTTGTTGAGGATAACTGCCGAACAATGCTCATTTAAAGGCGTTCTAGCCATTTCACTTAATTTTTCTTTGTTTCCAATTAAAGCTTTAGGAGTCGAGGCAAATTTTGGCATAAGAATCAAAGCATCTGTGAGGCTAATTTCAAAACTCAAATCTTTAAAGATTTCATAGAATTTCTCAATTTGATCATTAGCTTTTTCACGGCGCCTTTCATCATTACGTCTCGAAGGATACGGAATTGACAATTTTGAGTTAGGTATCGGAGCACTAACGGGAGCAACAACGGGCTTAGAATTTGGTACTTGAGGTTGAACTTGGACAACCGGAGGTTGGACGTCTTTGGTTCTTCCGTTATTAGTAGGAGGTCGTGTCCTTTGTCACCTCGGTTTCACGTTCCACTACTTTAGGAGGAGAGGAAGAAGTAGTAGGAATCGTGGGTCCTTGATAAGAAACACCGCTTCGGGTGGTAATACCCTTCAAATCTACCTTTGGGTTAGTAATGGTATTACTAGGGAGTGTCCCTGAACCTGAAGTAGAAGCGGTATTGGAATTCACGAATTTGGAAAGCATGTCCATTAAATTGGTCATTTGATTTTGCAAGTTTTGGTTTTGGTCTTGCATGTTTCTCATAACCGCATCATTAGCCTTGACATAGCTTTCAAAATCGGTCTTTGTCACACCTTGTGTTTGCGGAGCCAGAGCTTGGTAAGGTGGAGCTTGGGGAACCAGGGGTTGATTAATCGAAGGTCGATAAATTTGGCTTTGGTTGTATTTATTCCCCCAGTTTTGGTTGTAACGATTTTGGTTATTTCCTTGGTTTTGTTGAATGGGAGGAAATCCGGGAGGTCGAATTTGATTAGCAATCGGGGCTCGGTAACCGGTATTTCCTTGATTGAAATTAGCTGCGGCGGCTTGGGAAACATATTCATGAATATCGTCACGATAAACATTGCCATCGGCGGCGGGACAATTTCGGTAAGAATGAGCATCACCGCAAGTAACACAACTTCACATGGAAGGATCTTCAAACACAAATTGTCAAACGGCTCAACAATCGTATACAATCCTCCCTGGCAGCGGCGCTAAAAATTGATCGATTTTGACTATACCCTTTAAAAATATAAATATAAATATAAAATATACTTATAAATATATAAATAAGATAAGAG
>BQNB010019256.1:0-65531 GCA_026074375.1 Tanacetum coccineum
ATTGGTTCAAGGATTTAAGGAAGGTGTTGGCTAGATATTATCTTGCATGAATGAAAGTATACTTGCACTTTTGTTGAAAGTATAAGTTGTAATGTTTATTTATAAATGTATAACTTGAAAATTGTAAGACTTGGCTTATTTCCTTTTAGATGGGACAACTCCAATGAGTATCATGGGGAAAGTTTATAAAACTTTGATCATTGGAAATAATAATGAGTATTCATTAAAGCGTAGATAAATTTTGGTGATTCCGGGATTGCCTAAACGTATTTTATCGCGAAACATAAACACTTTACGTAACTAATAAAAATAAAATGAACAAAGTTAATAATTATCCTCAAAATAATTACTTAACACTTGCTTGATGTAATCGTTTAATTGTTTGATGCCCATTTACATTGAACGATATTTTTTAGCTTACGTGATTTAACTTAACGTTTACGATTTAAAAGCAAACGCGTACAATACTAAAAATACATAGTGAGTTTATTGACGTCGTAAATGACCCTAAAACACGGGGTGTTATAGTTGTTGTAGGAGAAGGTGTGGCGGTGATATCTTCATCACTAGATATGTTGACAAATAGTTGTCTAGGAGGGATTATGGTGAGTTTGATTTTCTTGGAAGGGTTAGATGAGGAAGCATTTGTAGAATTCATGGTAGAATGAGGTGAAGGAAAATGTGAGTGATGAAGGGATAAAGAAGAGTTCATGATTTAAGGTGGAAGAGATAGATTGAAGAAGTAAGGCATGAGGTTTGAAGTTTTAGATTCCAAAAAGTGTTTGTCAAAATGCAAAAATTATAGCTAGGCCTAGATGGGATAGTGGTCAACTGCACAAAAATTCAGGGGGTCACAGTAGAAGAATCTGTGACCTCTGATGGCGGTCCCTTAATTACCCGACGGTCCCATATATATTAGGGGGCCGCCCAGTATTTTAGGGGGCCGTTTTCTGGAGACAGGAAACTTTTTCTAGAATTTCCTGATATGCTTGTATTTAAAAATTTCTAAATTTCCCTTTTTCAGTCAATCCTATTTCATCATGAATCATCTAATACTTATTATCCAACTTCACAATATCAACTATCTTGAGTTCTATGAGGGAAGCATATGTAGGCAAATTTTATCAAAAGATAAGCATGCATAATATCATATATATAGCAAAGAGTCTATCGAGGTGCATGCAAGCATTGGTTTAGGATGATAAAATCGAAAGATCATCCATGGCAAGCTAAGTTGCCCATACTAAGTACTAAGTTACTAATGAGTAGCATAAGATTAAACACCTAAGCATAATAGATTAGTAAATAATATAGATAATAATGTCATAAAGCAATTTCCCTTATTGCTCACTTCTTCATGTTTCTCCACAACCTTCTAAGACTTTTTCCGATTGACCTTACTCCACCACGTTGCTCATCTCGTAATTGTACTTGACGGTTGATGATTTCGGTTTGGCGGGTGTAAAATGGTTCAAGGTGAGGGTCAATGTTAGGTGGGTTTTGAAAGACTTGAGGAACTTGATTGGTTAAAGAGTTGACATAACGAATGGGGGAAGGAGTGCTTGCACGCGAGGTCCCTTCATCATTCCCATCGTCATCATCATCGTTGAGATGAGATGAGGATGGTTGATCGAAGGTAGAAGAATAAGAAGTGGAATGACGACCTCTTCTCGTGCCATGATCACTTCTGGGTTTTCGCTCTAGTTGAGCAGCAAAAGGAGTCATGATACGATCGTACAAGACATAGGACTCATTTTCCAATTCGGGATTTTCACTAATGATGAATTTAAACAATCGAGTTAATAACATACCATAGGGTAGAATTAACCTATTTTGTTTAGTAATCCACTCTGTTCGTTTTGTCATGAAATAGGCAAGTTTGAATCTTTCGGAGTGTACGACACAATAAAGCATATAACAAAGACATGCAGGAACATGATCCCGATTACCCCCCAGACAAAAGACATTTTCCCGGATAATTTCTTCTAAAGGCTTCAGGGTTGGCTCAATTTCACGAGTTAGAACTTGATATTTAAGAACATCAATTTCTTCCTCATGACAAATACGACAGACTTAAGCATCTCGATTAATTCGAATAGACAAAATGATTTCCTCAATGGAAGGAAGGTTGGTTTGATATGGACCATCCAAAGGGATACCATATGCCAACTCATCAAGTCTCTATCTATCAGTAAAGGCACACGCAGCCTTCATAAGGTATATCAAGAATTTGAGCAAATTCTTCAAGAGAGAAAGAGAATAATTGATTTTGAATAACAAATTCAACAAACATTTGACCTTCGTCAGAATAATTGACTCGATATTGACTATAAAACTCGAGAATGAAGCGAAGACAAATTTGTTCATTTATTTCAAGGAGACACTCGAACTCAGCAAAATGGAACAAAGACTGAACATAGTTTAGATCCGCAAAGTTGTCAAAAACCACCCGACCCTCATGAATGTAACGGCTTTCAAGGTCTTTTAGTTTTTCTTTTATAGGAGTACGGTATTCATGTGATATCATTGGTATGTATTCTCTTGTATTTTTATGATCTTCAGATGACTTACGAGGCATGATTTCCTAAAACAAAAGCGAAATCACATTTTATTACCGTTTCACTTGTAGTTGGTTATGCACATTGCTTCTAGTGTGTGTCTAGATGTAACAAATGTGGAGTAACGATTAACTCGACCTAAATATAAAATCCTAGGAGTTAATCCAAACGCTCCTTAATTTGATTTTGCTCATCCAAACAAGTCGAAAAATACATATGAATTATGTATCTCAAACTTTGTTCATGAGATCATTATGCATGTGTTTGAAAATGTTTTTGTATTGAATTAACAATGCACAACAATAATTTTATTATGTTCATAACGTGAGTGATTTGGAAATAAAATTAGGGTTTTGGTTCGAAATCAATTTTTCAACACATTCACTAATGTATGCAAATCCTATATCTACGAGAAACAGATTAAATATACATTGTATCCTAGTTGTCTTAATTGTACAAAATTGAAAGAAAATATGAAAATCCCCAATTTCAATTTTTGGTGTTCTTCATGAACCCTAGACTCAAATTGAAAGAAAATAAATGAAATGACTTACAATTAATGATCTTTGTGATATTAGGATTGATTATTAGTGTTGATATGATCTTCAATTGATGTTTTAATGGTTGAATTTGAGTTTTGGTGGGTTTTGGGTCGTGTTCGCCAATGGCAGCAGAAAAAGGAGTGTTTGTTTTTGTGTTTTGAAAATTTTTGTTTAAGTGTTCCATATTATGGTCTGCTGATGGTGGTCCCATATCTCCTGGCGGTCCCAAATATATTGGGGGGCGCCTATATGGGGGCTGCCCTCAGTAAAGGGTATTGGACTTGAGTTTTTGACAAAAGTTTAACAAAGATGAGTGATATTTTAATTTGCATTTCGTGAATTAAAAATGCTTAAAGTACTTCAGATGAAGTATTCAAGTTGTCACGACACGGAATGGAACACGGACTAGAATCGAAACTAGAAGAAGGAGAAGCGGACACATAAGGTTTATGGAATGTGTTCCATCATTCCTAAACCAAGACGTAGATAGTTAAACGATTCATGTTTAAGGGGTTTAGTAAGAATGTCGGCGATGTTGTCGACGAACGGCACTTTTTCGATTGAGATATGTCCTTTCTGGACATTATCATGAAGAAAGTGGTGACGTATTTTGATGTGTTTGGTACGAGAATGTTGCACCGGGTTTTTGATAAGGTCAATCGCGCCTTTGTTGTCGCACATGATGGGAACGTCGTTGAGTCGTACGTCGTAGTCGATGAGAGCTTGTTTCATCCATAGTGCTTGTTGACATGCCTTTCTGGCGCTTACGTATTCGGCTTCGGTAGTGGATATAGCAAGAGCGGTTTGTTTCTTCGAGAACCAAGATGTCAAACAACATCCCACGAACATACAAATACCGCTAGTGCTCTTTCGGTCTACATAATCTCCCGCATGATCAGAGTCGGCATATACTACGGTTTCTATGTCGGTCCCTTTAGGATACAGTGCGTAGTGCCTTTAATGTATCAGAAGATACGCTTAACCACTTCAAGGTGAGAGGTTTTGGGAGCCTCTTGGAAGCGAGCACAAAGGCAGACACTAAACATGATATCGGGCCTACTTGCCGTTAGGTATAATAAACTACCTATCATGCCTCGATACTTGGTACTATCTACCGACTCACACTCTTCATCTTTTGTGAGTTTAGTATCGGAGGACATAGGGGTTTTCATTGGTTTAGAATCCTCTAGACCAAATTTCTTAAGCATTTCTTTAATATACTTAGATTGATTAAAGAAGATACCATCTTCCATTTGTTTTATTTGTAATCCAAGGAAGAAGTTAAGTTCACCCATCATGCTCATCTCGAACTCGTCATGCATGATTTTGGCAAATTCATCACACATGTCTTGACAACTCAAACCTAAATATAATGTCATCGACATATATTTAAACAATGATGAGATTTGAACTTTTCTTCTTAGTAAAAAGAGTGTTATCTACCATTCCCATTTTATATTCATGTTTAATATGGAAAGCTTTTAATTTATCATACCGAGCTTTGGGTGCTTGTTTAAGACCATATAAAGCTTTCTTTAATTTATAAACATGATCCGGTTTTTCAAAATCAATGAATCCCGGAGGTTGTGCCACGTATACCTCCTCATTGATAAAACCATTTAGGAATGCACTTTTTACATCCATTTGGAATAATTTAAAATCTAAGGCACAAGCATAAGCTAATAATATTCTAATGGACTCAAGTCTAGCAACCGGGGCATAAGTTTCATCATAATCGATGCCCTCTTGTTAGTTGTAGCCTTGAGCAACTAACATAGCCTTATTTTGAGAAACAATACCGTTCTCGTCTAACTTATTTCTAAATACCCACTTAGTTTCTATGATTGTCATATTCCTAGGATGAGGAACTAACTCCCAAACGTCATTAGCAACGAATTAATTTAATTCTTCTTGCATGGCGACTATCCAACTTTTATCTCCTAACGCTTCATTCACATTCTTAGGTTCTATAGTTGATATAAAACAAAAGAAGTTACTTTGGGTTTGGGCTTGTGACCTAAGGGTTCTTTGGTTAAGGTTTCCTATGACATTTTATAATGGATGGTTCCTAGATTCCTTAATGTTGACTATTTCATCGATCTCTAAAGTTTCATCTATAATGTCATTTTCTAGGTTTTTCTTTTGGTGACCTTAATTGCTTCTTCTTCATCTAAGTCATCATCCACCAAGGGTGATGTCTTAGAGGGTGGAGGAGTTTTATCGAATGTCACGTTAAGTGATTCTTTGACTTTCCTAGTGTGTTTGTTTAGGATGATGTAGGCTTTACTATTTTGAGAATAACCTAAAAAGACACCTTCGTATGACTTTGAGTCAAACTTGGTAAGGTAGTCTTTTGTGTTCAAAATGAAGCACTTGCTTCCAAACACTCTAAAATAATCTAGTGTAGGTTTTCTATCTCTTAAGAGTTCATAAGGTCTTTTTCCTAGAATGGATCTAATGAGAATTCGGTTGAGAATGTATGTTGAAGTATCTACAGTGTTATACCAAAACTTTTGTGGTAACTGATGTAGAAAAACAAATTCAATACACTTATAGTATTAATCCCGTAAGAATTCTTTCCAAAATACTTCTCAACCAAGAGAAATATAAGGTAAAAATCTCACTAAAGAAAACACAATTTGTATATTTTTATCCGGGAAGTACTTTTCCTCGGGTCGTGTCCCAACGAAATCGTGAATTGAGAATTTAGGAATAATTCGGATTCGAGTTTAGAATAGTAAAGGATTTTTTTTAATGATTGATTACACTACAAGATTTAATAGAACAAACTCAAAACAAAAGAATAGCTCGAAATTTAAATGTACAAAACGTAATAATGCGAGCTAAAACTGAAATTTAAAATCTAAGGCACAACTTTTAACAAATTTTATACCTAAAAATCACAAATTTAAAATGAAAATTTTAGGAAAAAGAATTGGAATTTTTTAACTATTTTTGAATTTTTTATGAATTTTAAAAGATTAATGAATTAATCAAAAATAAACTTTTTCTAAAAATTAACACTAAAATTTTTCTTTTATTTTTCAAAAATACTAGATTTAAAATGAAAATTATTGCAAAAAGAATCAAAAATTTTCAACTATTTTTCTATTTTTTATGATTTATATAAGAAAAAGTAAATCACTAAAATCTCTTTTAATTCCTAGAAAATACAATTCAAATGAGAAAAATAAAGAAAAATGATTTTAAAGTGCTAAAGTGGTGCAGAAATCAAAATGAAGCAAAAGCCCTAAATTTTATAAGCTAATTAACCCCTAATTTGTTCAATTAAAACTATAAACCCTAATTTATAAAACTATTTTCTAAAATATAAAACTATTTTATTATTATAAGAAAGACAGGGTAGAAATTGAAAGAAATGAAACTAAAGGGTAGGCGGGCAAACTTGAGAAAATTTACAATTCAGTGAAAACGGGTGACCTTCTACTTTAGGAAAATTACAAAACAGACCCTGCGATGCTAGCTTATTTTGCTTATTGAAAAAGTGATTTTTAGCAAAAACTTAAAACTACAAAGTTGCTAAGGAGCTTAATCTCTACAACTTTAACAAAGGCACTTTCAACTTTTAACAAAAGAATAAGCTAGAAAATAAGCATTTTGGTTTCTGTCACAGTAACTAAGTGTTTAAGAGCTTATTTAGTTTTTGGCTTTTTTATGGCTTATTATTAGATGAAAATGAAAAGCAAAAAGAACTACTTATAGAATAAGATGTGTACTAGAGGAATCTATAGAAAAATGAGCTAAGTTTTAACAATTTTATCAAGAAAAATGATCTTAAAATGGGCAAGTTCAATCTAAAACTGAAATGAGCTTTGACAGCAATCCTAATGTTGCTGATGCATTTGACCTAGGGGTTTATTTCAGGCTAAAAACTCTTCTACTATCTAGCTTCTTGTTGTTAAACCTGCATTAACCAAGTTTAGACTATAAAATTCCTTAGAACACTAATAACCTAAAGCAACTTTGAGCTTATCCCTGCCCTGGTGCTGGCAAAAGATTTTAAACTATAAACTTTGTAAAACTAGACTTTAATCTTTAAAACCTGTTTTAACCTTGATATTAAGAACTAATACATATATGTAAAAAGATTTGACAGTATTTCTTTGACTTTAAGAGTCGAAGAAAGCTTAATCCAAACACTACCTTATTGAAAGCTGTCAAACTTATTTGCACTTCAAATCTATTTAACACTAAAACTTTTAAAACATTTTATCTACTCTTGCTAAAAATAACCTAATAAAGCTATTTAAGCTATAAAAGTAATAGCTTATTAGTAGGAAATAAGCACTTACTCTACTAGCTTATACTAATAACAATGACAGAATTTAAGGACTTAAAGCTAAAAATGACTTTAACTAAAAACAGCTTAAAGCTAACACTCCTATAGGCTAATGAAGCTAAATGAGACAGGATTATTATGAAAATTTAAAAGAATTAAGCAATTGGAAATAAGCTATGAATTGGCTCAAATGAAATATAGAAAGTTAACCTGTGGTTGAAGAGTCTTCACACTTAAGCTATCCAAGTGAAGAAGCTTAAGTGTTCCTAAATGGCACCTTGCCTCTAAACCAGCTTAAAAGCTTAATAAGCTTCTAAGAGCTTATTCCTCCTTATATCTTCAAAGTACACTCAAAACACTCAAGTAATCATAATGTTTTGATGTAAATGATGAAAGTAAGTAAAGGAATGACTGGAAACAAGTTTTAACTAGCTTTTGAGCTTATGAACAGTAATAAGCTCGAATGAGCTTATTAAGAGCTTATTTGATGAAATCGACTTGTAATTGAAAACAAAGACAAGGAAACTTTGAAACTGGATTGATATTACTAAAATGATAGAGTACAAGCTTAGAGAATGAACGTACAAGTGCTTTAAAGCTGTTTTAAAAACTTGAAAGTAAAATGCTTAAAATTGAAAGAAAATACACAACTGAAAATTAAAATAAAAAAACAACAACTGAAAAATGATGCCTATGCCTTCTATTTATAGAGAATAGATGAAGAGAGGGGAGAGTTTCATGAATCTTCCAATCAATCTCAATCGTTGATCATTTTTGGATCAATTATAGCCGTTGGATCATTGGTGTGAGGTGTCCTGGCCAATCAGGTGTTGCCACGTGGTTGAGGTGATGAGGAAGAGGGGATTATATAAGGTAGAGAAGAGAAAGGGAGCGGGGGTGAGCTTGGGACGAAGTTGGGTTTGTGTTAGAAAAAGGCGGGAAATTCTGTTATGGCGGTTAGGTTGTTACAAAAACGCGTTTGTTTGTTTGAACTATGAGAGGTTGGCACATTTGGTCCCTGCGATTGCACCACCCTTTTCTAGTGTAAAAGGAGTTTTAAAATGGCAGAATCAGTCCTTGTGGTTTTCTTCTTCTTTTTCTTCTTTTATAAAGTACTTTCCACTTTTGCAAATTTAGTCCTTGAAACTTTAAAACTTCAAATAAACCCTTGAGACTTTGAAGACTTGTCATTCTTGGTCCTTGGCTTTATTTTGGGTCTTTGACTGCCTTTCTTGCTGTGTCGGGCTGTTCCGGCTTTGCTTCTTTTTCTTCTTTTAATAAAACAACTTTCCACTATTTGCAACTTTGGCCCTTAAACTTCAAAACTCCAAATGGCCTTTGAATCTTTGAATACTTGTCATAATTGGTCCTTTGACTTCATTTTGGGTCTTTGTCTTTCTTTCTTGCTGTGTCGGGATGATCCGGCTTTGATCTTTGGCTGTTTCTTCACTCTTTTTCTTGTCTCTTTCGTTCCTTGACGGTTTTTGACTGGTTTTTCTTCTTTTTGTCTTTTTTATCCTTTCCTGCACAATTAGACACAAAAGCACACTTTTTCTATTCTTTTGGCATTTTTATGGCTTTTATTTGGCAAAATCCCGGGTAATTTACATATACAATTTAGCAAATATCAAAATTCCCCAAACTAAAGGATTGCCGTGTCCTCACGCAATGTTATCAAGTGTACACTTTGTAAACTAACAAGTTTCCAAAATGCCCTTGTTAAAACCTTTTATGAATCACCTTTTTAAACAACTTAAGCTTTTCTCAACATTTAATCCCATGGAAACACATTAATGGCAATCATTGCAAGTTTGCAACTTTTAGGCTCATTGAAATAGGCTACTCCCGATTAATAGTTTACTACGTCGAAGGTCTCAATCACAATCTTTTCTCGGTTGGTCAATTCTGTGATGCGGATTTAGAGGTTGCATTTCGGAAATCTACATGTTTTGTTAGAGATCTTCAGGGAAACGAATTACTAATCGGTAATCGTGGAAGTGATCTCTATATAATTTCTCTTCAAGAAACAACTTCATCAACTCTAATCTGTCTCATGGTTAAAGCATCCACCAACTCAGCATGGTTTTGGCATGGAAGACTTTCTACTCTCAACTTCGACTACATCAACTTGCTTTCGAAGAAAGATGTTGTGATTGGTCTACCAAAACTGAAGTATGTCAAGGATCAACTATGTTCCTCTTGTGAAGTGAGTAAAGCAAAAAGAAGTTCATTCAAGTCAAAGACTGTTTCAAGTTCGAAAGGACGGTTAAATTTGCTTCATATGGACTTATGTGGTCCAATGCGGGTTGCAAGCATAAATGGGAAGAAATTATATTCTAGGTAATCGTCGATGAACTACTCTGATACTCTTGGACTCTCTTTCTACGTTCCATAGTTTGAAACACCAGAAGTCTTAAAAGACTTTATACGATGATCCAAAGAAAATCTTCATGCCCCTGTAATTTCTGTTCGCACTGTCAGAGGCATGAGTTCTTTAAACAAAGACACTTTAATGCATTTCTTTAAAGAAGAAGGAATTGAGCCCTCAATTTTTTCTTTTTTTCTTTTTTTACCTTTTTTTTCTGACACTGAACGAACGGCATTTGTCGAGAAAAGATGAAACCGCACTCTCGTTGAGGCTGCTCGAACGATGCTTTCGGCTTCTAAACTTCTTTATTCTTTTGGGCTGAAGCAATTGCAACCCGCCATGCTATTCCTAAACAGATCAATCATTATCCCAACTCATGAGGAAAGGGATAAACGTCATATCACATCATTAATGACAGAAAACCCTTAATTTAAACACCTTATATCTTTGTTGCATTGGTACCTAACAGAGATGGTGGAACTTAGATAGATGGAAAGAAAAAGGGGATCCGTGCATTCTGGTGGGATACTCCATCAGTCATAGGACTATTAATGTCTACTACAAGAGAACAAGGTTGAATAGTTGAATCCATACATCTCAGATTTGATGAGGATCAAAGAGATGTCAGAGACGTCTGTTGGCTAATGGATACTCAGGCCTCGTTCACAACAAAAAAAGGCGTCAGGGATTATGACAACCCTGACACCGCTACAGAATTCTAAATAAAATGTTTCTCATAAGTTATGATACAACAGGTTCCATTCAAACCAAGAGTTGGATCTTCTTTTCGGTCCTTTTTTTTTGTTGGGTTTTTTTATGATGAATTTTTCAATGATGGTATACTTCTAGTGTCAACAATTCATCTTCTCCCACCGTTAATCTTGCTCCCACAAGACACACACACTTCATAGAAATATTCAACCTTACATAAGAACCGACAACTCTACAATGTTTCATGCTGAGGAAAACAACGATAATCAAGCAGAATTTACCAATCCTTTCTGTACACCGGTACACGAACATGCTGAGTCTTCCTCACGCAATATTGGTAATTCAAATGTGCATACCTTCAATCAACCTCAAGATTCCGAATACCGATGGACAAAAGATCACCCGTTAACTCAAGTTCATTGGAAATCATCCAAGCCAGTGCAAACAAGACGAAAAATTGCAACAAATCCTGAAAGTATATGTTCGTCATCACCGTGGAGTATTGTGAACCTGAAAAAAACAATTAGGAAGCAATGGTGATTCTGCATGGATACGAAGCAATGCAGGAAGAACTTCATCAGTTTGACAGAACTTACAAGTCTGGGAACTATGTTGACAAAACCTTTTGGCAAGAACGTAATCAAGCTAAAGTGGTTATGGAAAAATAAAAAGGATGAAGACCAAACTGTAATTCGCAACAAAGAACGACTTGTAGCAAAAGGGTTATGCTCAGGAAGAGGGTATTGATTTTGAAGAATCATTTGCTCCAGTTGCTCGCTTCGGAGGCTATCAGGATCTTTGTCGCAATGCTTGCACAAGTTTTTCCAATTTATCAGGATGGACTGTAAAAAACGGCATTTCCATTAATGTGTCCATTGAAGGAGAGGTTTTATGTTGCACAACAGACGGATTCGTCTGATCCTCCCACCCCCCCCCCCCCCCCCCCCCCCCCCCCCCATGATCATCCAGACAAAGTTTACCATCTAAGGAAAGCTCTATATGGATTGAAACAAGCTCCGAGAGCCTGGTATGATGAACTCTCAAAATTCCTGATTTCCAAAGGTTTTACTAAAGGTATCATTGACCCGACCCTATTCACGATAAAATACGGGGAGGACATTCTACTTGTGCAGATTTACAGTTGATGGGACATTATTTTTTGTTATACAAAACCCTAAATTTCAAAAACGTTTTGAAAATTATATGACGGTAGATTTGAGATGTCCTTAATGGGGGAAATGAAATTCTTTTTAGGACTTTAGATCCACCAATCCCCATATTTTTATCAATCAGGCCAAATATACTTTAGAGATTCTTAAAAAACATGGTATGGAAAAAGGACAAAGCATTGGTACACCAATGGCTACGAAACCTAAATTAGATGCAGACTTGAGTGGTGAACCCGTAGACCAAACTGACTACCGTAGCAAAATCGGGTCACTCATGTATCTGACATCTAGTAGACCAGACATAGTGCAAAGCTGTAGTTATTGTGCAAGATAATCAAGGTCAAGACCGACTGAAAAACACCTCAAGAGGTTAAAGGATCTTTCGCGATACCTCTAAGACGTACCATTCACATGGGAATCTGGTTCCGAAGGGTTTCTGGCTTTGAACTACATGCTTTTTTCAGATGCCGATCATGCCGATTGCGTTGATACTCGCAAAAAAGCACTTCTGGAGGAATACAGTTCCTAGGTGATAAGCTAGTCAGCTGGATGTCAAAGAAGCAAAACTGTACTGCAATGTCATCCGGCAAAGGGGCTGAATCACGTTGGCATTATCAGCACAGTTCGTGCTTAAGTAATGTGGATGCGGACACAGCTTCAAGATTATGAGCTTCAACTATACAAAATACCGTTGTATTTACGACTCTAAGTCAGCCATAGGCATTATCATTGCAACCCCGTGCAGCAATCCACGTACCAAGCATATCCATACTCTGGTATCACTTCTAAAGGAAACAATGTTGAATATGGTATATTGAATTGTACTTTGTCTAGAACTGAATACCCAATTGGGCTGAAACATGTTTACTAAAGCCCTTCCCAAAAGAAAGGTTTCAAGTATATCGTTAGACGCATTGGTATAGATTGTTTGACTCAGCAGAACTAGAGGTTCATAACAAAAGAATTGCTTGATACCTCATCAAACTTCAACATGTAAATATATTCTTTTAAAAGAAATACAAAAATATTAAAATTTACAAAAAGAAAATACCAAAATCAAAATAATCAGAAAATGTTTCAAAAAATTTCTTCTCGACATGTCTCTTGGAATCGATTACATTTAGTACCTAGAAATGATGGCTGATTAATTATCGACCCGGGTCCTGACGTGTAAATGAAGTTCGAACAGGAGTTTCAAATGCTTTCAAAACATGTCATTTCTAATTTTTCTTGATGGCTTATGTGCAAATATCAGTACGTAACCCGGACTTCAAATAAAGGAAAGTTTATCTATAAAGATAACTTATCCTAACAACGAGAAATTCAAACGTTTCTCGGTCTTGAGTGTTCTTATAAGAATTCAAGGTTTTGAGCTCAAAGAAAAAGGATAATGTATGCTTTAGTGCGCTTTCCACTTAGAGTTGGTAGGAGATGTCTTCTACTGATGTTTTTCAAAATGCGTTATAACACAATTTTTCAAGAATTTCTCACTGACGATTCCTAAGCTTTCACCAACATTAATAATTATGTGTTTTTATCACTCATCTTTCAGGGGGGAGGTTTTCGGAAAAACAAGTTTGTTGTGTTTGGTTACATCATCTCTCGACCATTCTATATATATTCAAATACATTACCAAAACAGTCTCTTAATAACAACAATTGATATAATGACAATGTCAAAGAATGATAGTTATAAGATGACCTAAGTGCTTCAACCTCAATTTATATATTCATTTTACAACTTGGATCATTGTTTTTGGTGTCAAACTTATGTAAAATTGGAGGGGGGAGAGAAAGTTTAATGTTCCCATGTTTATTCATGACTATGTAAAAGTTTCCCCATGGATATGTCAAGTCAAATTTTAATCCAAAGTATTTCAAAAATAAGTGCATTAGTATTAAAAATATGGGGAGGAAATGTATTTTTAAATGTGATATGAAAATAATAAGTAATCTTATCGACTCTAAAGTGCTTGATACTTTCGAAAAAGGTTTTATGGTTACGTTATTACCCTACTACATCTTATTTCACGACGATTCTGAAGTCATTAATAAACAAAAGGTTGGTAAGTTTAGGTATTTTGCCTATGATCCAACCAGAAACCAGATTGTGATCTACCTAAGGGGACAATCCTTAGTTATGAAATAGCAGTCCTTAGGTCTGATTGGAGATGAAATGTGTATAAAGGACGAATGCCGTATAAGATTTGAGCTAACACTGGAACAATCAACAAAAAGTGTTAGTAATGAAGTTTGGTAAGCATTGAAGGGGTGAGAATTAAAAAGAAAATGTATGAAATATAAGGGTCTATAGAAAGCAAGCCCTCCGTACAACTTAGGCAGAAACTGGGTAATTTTTATGCTGTCAGAATCACATTGTTGATTGCTGACATTGAAGACGACATCATTGACCCAAGTGATGCAATGCACACCCTTCCCAAGCCCATTCGGGTTTCTCTCAAAAAGAAACTTGTCTCATTTGTCACGGAGATACACTCGACTACTATTGACTTTCTCACTCCGAGTGTGTTCAATATTGAATAGGTGGCAGTCTGCTCAGCCTCCGATTACTTACTAAATAACCAAATGCACTTAATCGAGTCTAGAGCTAAGCGATCATTCAATTAATCTCTTTAGGACACATTCCTGCAACACTTCATGAACATCATTAAGTTCACAAGCATTTAACAGAGTCCCTACGATATTATCACTTGTGATTCTGCCTAGAACATTTAGAGTGATAACTCTTTAGTTTTCTCATTGACGAATGGAAATCCTTCCAGTGTCATCATCAAATAGCACTGCGGTAGGTGACTTGCGAGATTCTATATGAATCGAGCTTGTGTCAACTGGATATCGATAAAGGTCCAGTAAATGAATTGACGACATAATCAGAAAGATAGTAACTATCTGATTCCTCATTTCGTGTTGTCTGCTTTGAGATGTTCCAGTAATGGAGAACTAGCAAGCATGGCAAATCTAAATACATCTGTGTTAGAAGACCCATTACGCTTTGTGCTGGGAACCCTGTCAAGGTGATTCTTTTGATCTACCGATCATAGGGTACAATATTTATACTGTAAAATGGTCTTACGGAACCGGAGGTTAATCTAACCAAATCCGGACGAATGACAAAGCCATATTCGTCCACCCGCTTTATTGCTAACTATTTTATTTCAGGATACATAAAGATGGAGATGGTGATGCCTCATTCCAGCTGAAGTCGAATTCATTACCACATGCTCATGCTCAAACTACAAAGACATTCTATAAGCATCAAGATTCAAGAATCATGAAAGCTCAAGAATTAAAGACAAGACTTCCGCAACTAACTCTGATTACTAGATCTTCCTCAATGATATCAAGTCTATCAAGGGAGATTGTTAGCAATCTTTTCAGATGATTTGGCATGGGTTTATGAGCATGTTCGGTCAAGGACACAAGATCGCAACCAGAGTGGCAAAGATGATCAGGGACAAGCATGGAAAGAATTTAAAGATATCGGACATAAAGGTCGAAGTCGAAAGGACCAATGAAAAAGGCTTCAAGATCAAAGATCACAAAGCATGAAGGAACAAGCCTACAACGAATTCAGAGACCAAGACCACTAGATCTTAACGACAAAACCAATCTCATTGATCTCATGAAGGAGTGTCACAATGAACTCACTTCGGGGGAGATTGTTAGCCTCAAAATATTGAGTCGAACAATGGAAGTTCGTTCATAATTATATTAGGTCTCGGTCACTAAATTAATATACATTGTAATAGGCTAGACGGGTAAACGGGCTCTTATTTGTAATCTAATCGGTCACGTGTATCGGGCGAAAGACCAAGTAAACCGAGCCCGACACGTTTGCATTACTAAAAGGCATGTAAGCTTTTTTAGTCTCATTATTAAATTCCCCACTCAAGGAAAGGAGAGGATGTTGGTAGATACATTTGTAAACTTTTGATATTGCAAGTAAACTTTCCATTCTCTCTCTAGTTTTCTCTCACTTTCTCTCTCTTTTTTCTCTTTTTTCTTTTTTTTACATCTCTTCCTAGTTTCTTCTTATTTTTCTTGTTAAGGTTAATGAAGTGGAAGTAGTGATTTAAAGGTTATCGACAAATGACTTCCAATGGATGATCTTTGTGTTATTTAGGAATGATATTAGCGTTGATTTGATCTTTTAAATTGATGTTTTAATGGTTGGATTTTGGAGATTTGGTGGGTTTTGGTTAGTGTTCGTCATGGCAACAGGTTAAGGGTGTGTTTTGTTTTTCAGTTTTGAATTTTTTTGGTTAAGTGTCCCGTTTTGTGTCTTGCTGATGGCGGTCTCGTAATTACCCGACGATCCCAAATATATTTGGGGGCCGCCTATATGGGGGCCACCTTCAGGCAATGATTTTGAACTTAATTTTGACAAAGATTTTCCGAAGAGGAGTGACATTTTAATTTGCATTTCGTAAATTAAACATGCTTAAAGTACTTCAGAGATGCATTTAAGCTGTCAAGACACGAATGGGAAAGATGGACTGAATTGAGACTGAAGAAATAGAAGTAGACTAATATGATTTATGGAAAGTATTCCAACATTCTAACCATATGACATAGATAGTTTAAACGATTTCTTGTTTTATGGGGTTTAGTTAGAATCTCGGCGATGTTGTCGCGCGGGGGGACGACACTTTTCGATTGAGATATTTCCTTTCTGGAACATTATCACGAAGGAAGTAGTGAGTTATTTCGATGTGTTTGGTTCGGGAAATGTTGCACCAGGTTTTTTGCAAGGTCAATAGCGCTTTGTTGTCATACATGATGGGAACGTCGTCGAGTCGTACATCGTAGTCGATGAGAGCTTGTTTCATCCATAGTGCTTGTTGACATGCCTTTCCGGCGCTTACGTATTCGGCTTTGGTAGTGGTTATAGCAAGAGCGGTTTGTTTCTTCGAGAACCATAACTTGCAAAAACATCCCCATGAACGTACAAATCCGCTTGTGCTCTTTTGGTCTACATATTCTTCCCGCATGATCAGAGTTGGCATATACTACAGGTTTCTATTTTTTGGGGTTCTGGTCCCCTTAAGATACCATTATCCTAAGTGCGTAGTGCCTTTAATGTATTGGAAGATACGCTTAACCGCTCCAAGGTGAGAGGTTTTGGGAGCCTCTTGAAAGCAGGCACAAAGGCAGACACTAAACATGATATCGGGCCTACGTGCAGTTAGGTATAATAGACTACATAATCATGCACTCGGAAAAATGGTTGACTATCTACCAACTATACTCTTCATCTTTCGTGAGTTTAGTTCGGAGGACATGGGGAGTTTCATTGGTTTTTTTTTTTTTTTTTTTTTTTTTAGAATCTTCTAGACCGAAAATTATTAAGCATTTCTTTAATATACTTAGATTGATTAAAGAATATAACGTCTTCCATTTGTTTATATTGTAATCCAAGGAAGAAGTTAAGTTTACCTATCATGCTCATCTCGAACTCGTCATGCATGATTTTGGCAAGTTCATCACACATATCTTGACAAGTCGAACCGAATATAATGTCATAGAATATATTTGAACAATGATGGATTTTGACTTTTCTTCTTAGTAAAAAAGAGTGTTATCCTACCATTCCCATTTTATATTCATGTATATAATAAGAAAAGCTTGTAATCTATCATACCAAGCTTTGGGTGATTGTTTAAGACCATATAAAGCTTTCTTTAATTTATAAACATGATCCGGTTTTTCAAAATCAATGAATCCCCGGAGGTTGTGCCACGTATACCTCCTCATTGATAAAACTGTTCAGGAATGCACTTTTTACATCTTTTGGAAATAATTTAATAATCTAAGGCGCAACGGTCTATGGCTAATAATATCCTAATAGATTTAAGTCTAGAAACGGGGCATAAAGATTCATCATAAAACAATGCCTATTGTTGGTGTGTAGGATTTGTGCAAAATAACCTAGCCTTATTTCGAGAAACAATAGATTCTCGTCTAACTTATTCCTAAACACCCACTTAGTTCCTATAATTGTCATATTCTTTAGATTCGTGGAACTAACTCCCTAAACGTTGTTAGCAATGAATTATTTTAATTTTCTTGCATGGCGCTTCTAACTTTCAGCTCCTAAGGCTTCATTCAACATTCTTAGGTTCTGATAGTTGATATAATATAAAAGAAGTTACTTTGGTTTTGGGCTTGATACCTAAGGGTTCGTTGGTTAAGGTTTCCTATAACATTTTCTAAGGGATGGTTCCTAGATTCCTTAATATTGAGTATTTCATCAATCTCTAATGTTTCATCCTCAACAACATTTTCTAAGTTTTTCTTTTTGATTTCCCTAATAGCTTATTCTTCATCTAAGTCATCATCCACCAAGGGTGATGTCTTTGAGGGTGGAGGAGTTTCATCGAATGTCACGTTGAGTGATTCTTCGATTTTCCTAATGTCTTTATTAAGAATGATATAGGCTTCACTATTTTGAGAGTATCCTAAAAAGACACCTTCGTATAACTTTGGGTCAAACTTGGTAAGATAGTCTTTGGTGTTTAAAATGAAGCACTTGCTTCCAAATACCCTAAAATAGTTAAGAGTGGGTTTCCTACCTCTCAGGATTTCATAAGGTGTTTTTCCTAGGATGGCTCTAATTAGAATTCGGTTGAGAATGTATGTTGAAGTATCTACGGCGTTACACCTAAACTTTTGTGGTAACGATTGCTCGTTCAACATGGTTCTACTCATTTCCTGAAGTGTCCTATTTTTCCTTTCAACCACGCCATTTGATTGAGGAGTGCGTGGAGCCGAGAAGTTATGAGTAATACCATTGGCATTACAAAACTCTCCAAATTGCACTTCGTTATCAAATTCTCTATCGTGGTCAGTTCTTATTGACACTATTGTACATCCTAATTGGTTTTTGATTTTCTTACTAAATATTTCGAATTGATCGAAAGCTTCAGTTTTATTCTTAAGAATATTAGTCTTGTTTATACCTAGAGTAGTCATCTACTATGACTAAGGTGTAGCGGTTTCCTCCGTAACTCCGTACGGCGGATGGACCAAAAAGATCCATGTGGAGAAGTTCTAAGCATCTAGTCGTTGAGACTATGTTCTTAGCTTTGTGACTAACGTGAGCTTGTTTGCCAATTTTGCAAGCATCACAAAAGTGTTGATCAAACCTAAGCTTAGGTAAGTTTCTAACTAATTCTTTAGAAGCTAACGATTGAATGAGACGCATATTTGTGTGACCCAATATCCTACGCCACAATGTGGAGTTTTCATCAATCGTTGCAAGATATATTTTATCTTTTGGCTTATTTCCTAATTTCATCACATACAAGCCTTTCTTCTTAATACCTCAACCTATGACTTTACCGTCCTTAGTGATTTCACTATCATGTTCAAAAAAAGTTACTCTACATTTATTATCATATATTTGTAATATACTTAGCAAGTTAAATCCTAAATTATCAACATGTTCTACATTATCTATTTTGACAGAGTCATTAGAAATTATACCTTTGCCAATGATGTTACCGCGAAGATTACTACCAAAAATGACATTACCTCCATTGTATTCCTTGTAAATGGAGAAGAGCTTTCGATTGCCCGTCATGTGCTTGGAGCATCCACTATCCTTGATATATTCTTCAGGCTCCAAGTCGACTCCAAGGCATATCTATTTATATAAGACAATAACTTAAACATTTGGTCCCCAATATCTCATGGGTCCAAAGTTGTTAGTGCCAAACATTCCTTGCATTGATGCAATTGGTCTAGGTGAAGATTGTGAGAACGGAAGACACATTTCCCATGGGCATGTAATACTTTGACGTAGAAAGTTGTTCCAATTTACGTGAAAGCCATGAGGTTGGTTTTGTCGACCAACATGTCTTTTTGGTTGCGGTGTTTTAGGACGAGAATAATTATTATTGACTCATCTAGGAGGTGGAGTTTTTGATCTAAAATTGGTTTTTGAAAATCTAACTCCGGGATTTGTTAATGGTTTATAAAATTGTTGACTTCATTGTCACTAGCCACATTGTATTTGACTTTGTTTACAATCATGTGTTTTGGTTAGGACCCAAAATGGATTTTTGAAAAAGAACACACTTCTCTTTAGAACCCAGAGTTGCTGGTGGCTTAAGGTTCCATATTTATTTTGGGGGCCGCTTCTGAACATTGGAGGGGGGCGCCCATATTTATGGACCTCATCAGAATCACGCCTTTTTCTGAGCTTTTACACAAATTTATTTCCTTAGTTTCACTAGATGATGCTTCAAAATTGAATTAAACCCCACCTAATTTATCACCGGAGGGTTTTTTATTACTTTAACATTTCGTCAAGCAATTTGCGTGTCTCTTTTCAAAATTTGGTTTAATCTAGTAGATTCTTATTTGAGCTTTTCCTTTTTCTATTTTAAGTGTTGCACTTTGCACAATCGAGATCAAACTCCCTTATTTTTATTGAGTATGGATATTTATCTTTTAAATTTCTCCAAGCTCATTTCTATACTATTTTAATAGCTTTTAACCTTTTGTTCTTAGTGATTATCTTTAAACTCATTTTGCATAATTTATCATATTCATTGTCTAGAGCTAAATCTTCAATTGATGAGTTTTCATCACTAATGTCCCCCCCCCAACCCCCCCCCATTCCCCCCACCAGAAGATTCAAAACTTACCTCATTTGGTGCTTGAACTACAGACATGTCTCGGCTTGGATCTTTTCATCATTTCTTCTACGAATAATCACTCCAATAAACATCCATGGATGCTCTTTGGTTCTTGTCTCTCGGTGGCTTTGGACATTCTCCAATAAGATGATTTTGGGGGGGAATTCTCGTATCTAAGCACTTCCTTTAACTTTTTTTCGTTTTTTTTTTTTTTGGGGTCATCTCGCTTCTTTGAAAGGTCTTTTGTTGTTTCGAGGTTTGTCTTCGAATCTACCTCTTCTCTTAAAGAACTTCTTGAAGTCTCTTACCGCCATGGCGTACTCTTGTCTTCACTACCGGAAGTCAAACACTCTTCATCACTAGATTCTTTACTTTAGCCTTTAAGCAAGTATATTCCTTTCAACTTTTGCTTTGACTCATTTCGAATCTTTCTTGATGATCATCTCTTGAATTTGTGGTTTTCAATGAGACTCATCAAGGAGTTAGGGCGATTGTTTAAGTCCTTTCGACTATTCAATCGCCATTCATGACTTTGTGACTCTCAATTTAGGATGTAGAGCCCTAGAAAACTTCCTTACGTTGTTATTACTAGGAATAACCTTCATCAAGTAATAGTATTCATTTCTAGCAATAGCACTTATCTTTGATTCTGTCTTCGGAAGTGTTAGAATTGTTCATATTGTTGAACACAAAAGGCTCGATCTTTTATCTTTGACTTGGTATTAACTTGATGGGTGGATTAACAAATTTTCCAAATTTCTTGTGTCGTTTTGCTCATGAAAATTCGCTATTTCTTTTCTAGGCAAAGCATTGTAAATAAACTATTTTGGCTTCCATTGTTTTTTCGCAAGCCTTCTTTTTTGATCATCGGTTTTTGATTTCAAAGAGACAATCCTCATCAATTTTGGTTTTCGGATTTTGAATAATAGGTTGAAAATCACCATTTTTAATAACATGCCAAAGATCTAGATCTTTTGATTTAACATATGTCTCGAATCTATTTTTCCAATAAATAAAACTATCACTTTCAAAAAGTGGTGGTCTTTGCATAGATTGCCCTACATTTAGAGTGGTGATCTAGATCTTTTGATTACATATGTCTTGAATCTATTTTTCCAATAAATAAAACTATCACTTTCAAAAAAAGTTACTCTACATTTATTATCACATATTTGTCCTATACTTAGCAAGTTAAATCCTAAATTATCAACATGTTCTACATTATCTATTTTGAGAGAGTCATTAGAAATCGTACCTTTGCCAATGATGTTACCACGAAGATTACTACCAAAAATGACGTTACCTCCATTGTATGCCTTGTAAGTGGAGAAGAGCTTTCGATTGCCCGTCATTTTCTTAGAGCATCCATATCCTTGATCCATTGCCGTGGGCTCCTAAGTTGGGACTCCATGGGCTTATCTATTTATATTAGACCAATAAATTCTAACATTTGGTCCCCAATATCTCATGGGTCCAAAGTTGTTAGTGCCAAACATCCCTTGCATTTGATGCAATTGGTTAGGGTGTGAGAACGCAAGACCACATTTCCCATGGCATGTAACTTTGACATAGAAAGTTGTTCCAACTTACGTGAAAGCCCCGAGGTTGGTTTTTGTCGACCAACATGTCTTTTTGGTTGCGGTGTTTTAGGACGAGAATAATTATTATTGACTCTTCTAGGAGGTGGAGTTTTTGATCTAAAATTGGTTTTTGAAAATCCATCTCCGAGCTTTGTTAATGGTTTATAAAATTGTTTGACTTCATTGTCACTAGCCACAAGAATTTTAACTTTGCTTACAATTATGTGTTTTGGTCTAGGACCCAAAATGGATTTTTGAAAAGACACACTTCTCTCAGAACTAAAAGTTGCTGGTGGTGGTCCCATATTTATTTTGGGGGCCGCCTGAACATTAAGGGGGCCGCCCATAATTATGAGACCACCCACAAGAACACGTTTCTTTTTCTGAGCTTTTACAAATTTTATTTCCTTAGTTTCACTAGATGATGCTTCAAATGAATTAAACCCCAAACCTAATTTACCACCGGAGGATTTTTGATTACTTTGCATTTCATTCAAGCAATGTGTACTCTTTTTTAATTTGTTAAATCTAGTAGATTCTTCTTTGAGCTTTTCATTTTCAATTTTAATTGTATGACACTTTGCACAATCGATATCAACTCCCTTGTTTTTCTCGGGTATGGATAATTTATCTTTTAATTCTCTAGCGCATTTTTATAGACTATTTCTAATAGCTTTTAAATCTTTTGTTTTTAGTGATTATCTTTAAACTCAGTTTACATAATTTATCATATTCATTGTCTAAAGCTAAATCATCAATTGATGAGTTTTCATCACTAAAGTAAGAAGATTCAGAACATACCTCATTTGGTGCTTGAGCTACAAGACATGTCTCGTCTTGGATATTTTCATCATTCTCTTCACCGCTATAACTCCTAAGAACCACCACGAATGCTCTTTGGTTCTTTTTCTCTCTGGTGCTTTGGTCATTCACATAAGATAATTTGGATCTCCGCATTTAAAGCACATCCTTTCACTTTTGTCGTTTTTATCGTCTCGGCTTCTTTGAAAGGTCTTTTTGTCGTTTTGAGGTTGTCTTAAGTATCTTACCTCGTCTCTTAAAGAACTTTTGTAGTCTACTTACGCCATGGATACTTTGTCTTCACTACCAGAAGTCAAACACTCTTCATCACTAGATTCTTTCTTAGCCTTTAAAGCAAGAGATTTCCTTTCAATTTTTGCTTTGACTATTTTGGAATCTTTCTTGATGATCATCTCATGGACTTTGAGGTTTCCAATGAGCTCATCAAGAGATAGTGATGTTAAGTCTTTCGACTCTTCAATAGCCGTGACTTTTGCTCTCCATTTAGGATGTAGAGCCCTAAGAAACTTCCTTACGTAGTTCTTACTAGAATAACCTTCATCAAGAGCTTTAAGACTAGTGATAATAGTATTAAATCTCACAAATGCACTATCTATAGATTCGTATTCGGAGATGACGAATTGTTCATATTGTGACTAAAGGTCGATCTTATTTCTTTGACTTGGTTATTTCCTTAATGGGTGATTAACAAAGTTTTCTAAATTTCTTTTGCCGTATTGCACATGAAAATTCGTTCATATTCTTTTCTAGGCAAAGCATTGTAAATAACCATTTTGGCTTCATTGTTTTTGGCAACCCTTCTTTTAAGATCATCGGTCTGATTTTTAAAAAGGACAACCTCATCAATTTTGGTTTTCGAATTTTGAATAATAGGTTGAAAATCACCATTTGTAATAACATTACCAAAGATCTAGATCTTTTGATTTAACATATGTCTCGAATCTATTTTTCCAATAAATAAAACTATCACTTTCAAAAAGTAGTGGTCTTTGTATAGATTGCCCTACATTTAGAGTGGTGATCTAGATCTTTTGATTTAACATATGCCTCGAATCTATTTTTCCAATAAATAAAACTATCACTTTCAAAAAAAGTTATTACATTCCTTATCGCTATTTGTTTATACTTAGCAAGTTAAATCCTAAATTATCAACATGTTCTACATTATTTATTTTAACAGAGTCATTACAAATCGTACCTTTGCCAATGATGTTACCGCTAAGATTACTACCAAAAATGACGTTACCTCCATTGTATGCCTTGTAAGTGGAGAAGAGCTTTCGATTGCCCATCATTTTCTTAGAGCATCCACTATCCTTGATCCATTCGCCGGGCTCTAAGTTTACTCCAAGGCATAACTATTTATATAAGACAATAACTCAAACATTTGGTCCCCAATATCTCATGGGTCCAAAGATGTTAGTGCCAAACATCCCTTGCATTTGATTGCAATGGTTTAGGTGTGAGACGAAAGCAAATTTCCCCATGGCATGTAACGTTGAGATAGAAAGTTGTTCCAACTTACGTGATGAAAGCCCGAGGTTGGTTTTGTCGACCAACATGTCTTTTTGGTTGCGGTGTTTTAGGACGAGAATAATTATTATTGACTCTTCTAGGAGGTGGAGTTTTTGATCTAAAATTGGTTTTTGAAAATCCAACTCCGGGCTTTGTTAATGGTTTATAAAATTGTTTGACTTCATTGTCACTAGCCACAGGAATTTTGACTTTGTTTACAATTATGTGTTTTGGTTCTAGGGACCCAAAAATGGATTTTTTGAAAAAGACACACTTCTCTCAGAACTAGAAGTTGCTGGTGGTGGTCCATATTTATTTTGGGGGCCGCCTGAACATTAAGGGGGTCGCCCATAATTATGGGACCTCCATCAGAACACGTCTTTTTCTGAGCTTTTACAAATTTTATTTCCTTAGTTCCACTAGATGATGCTTCAAATGAATTAAAAACCCATACCTAATTTATCTCGTGAGGATTTTGATTAATTTGCACATTTTTCATTTCAAGCAATGTGTACTCTTTTTAAATTGTGAAATCTAGTAGATTCTTCTCTGAGCTTTTCATTTTCAATTTTATTGTTTTGACACTTTGCACATCGAAGATCAAACTCCCTTGTTTTTTCTCGAGTATGGATATTTTTCTTTTAATTCTCTAATTCATTTTATGACTATTTCTAATAGCTTTTAACCTTTTGTTTTTAGTGATTATCTTTAACTCAAGTTTGCATAAATTTCATAATATTCCATTGTCTAATGCTAAATCATCAAATTGATGAAGCTTCATCCACTAAAGTATAGAAGATTCAGAACATACCTATTTTGGTGTTTTGAGCTTCCAAGACATGTATCGTCTTGGATATTTTCATCATCTTCCTCACCGTTATCACTCCAAGAACCTCCAACGAAGGCCCTTTGGTTCTTGTCTCTCGGTGGCTTTGGACATTCTCCAATAAGATGATTTGGATCTCCGATTGCCCAAAATAACAATTTTGAGCCGTGGGTTTTGAACAAGGAAATGGGAGAGATTTTGTGATTTCTTTGATAAGGAAATGTGTTATGACTTCTTAGCTCACACATGCATGGGTATTTATACTACTTGGAGAAGATATTTGTGTCAAGTGGAAGTATGCAAGGTGGCCAAGCTTATGGAAGAAGCTAGGGCTTATCTTGATAAGATTTGGCTAGTCATTGATGAGTCATGGTTCAAGTTGCATGCTAGATCTTTTAGGAAGATATTTGTGAAGTTCTTGGTCTCATCTTGGCTTATCCTAGTCATAATACACGAAATATATGTATATGTATAAGCTAGATATGTATTTGATCATTTATATAATGTATACTTGTATTATATAAAGTATAATGTAGTATAGACTTAGAAAAATGTATAACTTGTACATTGTAAGTTATGATTTGAATTCCTTCATAATGAATATGTATAAAGTGATAAATACTTGAAGTTTTAAATAAACTTTAAGTATTGAGTATAAATTTTGGGTATTTGATGAAGCGTAGATAAGTTAACGTGCTTCCGGGAAGGCCTAAACGTATTTTATCGCGAAACGTAAACACTTAACGCAACCAATAAAAATAAAATGTGCAATGATAATAATTATCCTCTAAATAATCATATAACACTTGCTTGATGTAAAAATTAATTGTTTAATGCCCGTTTACATTGTATGATCATTTTGAGTTTACGCGATTTAGCTTAACGATTACGATTTAAAAGCAAACGCGTAAAACCCTAAAAAATATTTGTGGATTACATAATGTCGTACAATGACCTAAAACACGAGGTGTTATAGTTGAGATAAGATGAGGATGGTTGATCGAAGGCGGAAGACGAAGAAGTAGAATGACGACCTCTTCTCGTGCCACGATCCCTTCTTGGTTTTCGCTCTAGTTGAGCGGCAAGAGGATTCATGACATGATCATACAAGACATAAGACTCATTGTACAACTCGGGATATTCATTCTTGATGAATTTAAACAAGAGAGTTAATAGCATACCATAGGGTAGAATTAACCTATCTTGCTTAGTGACCCACTCCATTCGTTTTGCCATGTATTAGGCAAGATTGGATCTTTCAGAGTGTACGGCACAGTAAAGCATAAAATAAAGACACACGGGAACATGATCCTGATTACCCCCATACAAAAGACGTTTTCCCGAATGATTTCCTCTAAAGGTTTCAAAGTTGGTATGATTTCACGAGTGAGAATTTGTTAATCATGAACCTTAATCTCCTCCTCATGATGGATGCGACGGACTTGACCTTCTCGATCAATTCGAATAGACAAAATGATGTCCTTGATGGAAGGAGGGTTGGTTTGATATGGACCATCCAAAGGGATACCATATGCCAACTCATCAAGTCTCGACCTATCGGTAAAGACACACGCTCCTTCACAGGGAACGTCAAGAATTTGAGCAAAGAGAGTAGGAGAAGAGTTGATCTTGAATGATAAATTCGACAAACATTTAACCTTCGTCGGAATAACTCAAATGATATTAACTATAAAACTCGAGAATAAAACGAGGACATACTTGTTCATTGATTTCAAGAAGACACTCAAACTCAACAAAATGAAACAAAGACCGAACATAGTTTAGATCCGTAAAGTGATCAAAAACCACTCGACCCTCGTGAATGTAACGTTCTTCAAGGTTTCTTAGTTTTTCTTTTATTGGAGAACGAAATTCATGTGAAATTTTAGGGATATAGTGTCTTGTATTTTTGTAATCTTCAGAAGATTTGCGAGGCATGATTTCCTAGAAGAAAATTAAATCACATTTTATTACTTTTCACATGTAATATGTCATGAGCAATGTTTCTAGTGTGTGCCTAAATGTAACAAATGAGGAGTAACGATTAACTCGACCTAAATATAAAATCCTAAGAGTCAAAAAATACATATGAATTATGTATCTCAAAATTTGTTCAAGAGATCATTATGCATGTGTTTGAAAATATTTTTGGGTTGGATTAACAATGCATAACAACAATTTTATTATGTTCCTAATGTGAGTGATTTGAAAATAATTGGGGTTTTGGTTCGAAATCAATTTTTCAACAAATTCACTAATGTATGCAAATCGTATATCTACAAGATGCATATTAGTTATACATTATATCCTAGTACTCTTAATTGTACAAAATTGAAAGAAAAATCAAAAAGCCCCAATTTCAATTTTTGGTGTTCATCATGAACCCTAGACTCAAATTGAAAGAAAATAGATGAAATGACTTACAATTGATGATCTTTGTGATATTAAGATTGATTATTAGTGTTAATTTTATCTTCAATTGATGTTTAGACGGTTGATTATTAGTATGTACGGGGTGTTTGTTTTTCTGTTTTGAATTTTTTTTGTTTAAGTGTCCCAATTTGTGACTTGCTGGTGGCGGTCCCATATTTACCGGTGGTCCCAAATATATTAGGGGGGCGCCTATATGGGGGCCGCCCTCAGCCAAGGGTTTTTGGACTTGGTTTTTGACAAAAAATTTACGAAGAGGAGTGACATTTTAATTTGCATTTCGTGAATTAAATATGCTTAAATTACTTCGGATGAAGTATTTAAGTTGTCACGACACGGAATGGAACACGGACTAGAATTGAGACAGAAGAAAGAGAAGCGAACTAAGATGATTTATGGAATGTGTTCCATCATTCCTAAACCAAGACGAAAGAATATTAAACGATTCGACGTTTAAAGGGGTTTAGTAGAATGTCGTGAAGTTTTTGACTAGACGACACTTTGTTTCGATTGAGATATGCCCTTTCTAGACATTATCACGAAGAAAGTGGTGACGTATTTCGATGTGTATGTAACGAGAATGATTGCACCAGTTTTTTACAAGTCAATCGCGCTTTGTTGTCGCACATGATGGGAACGTCGTCGATCGTACGTCGTAATCGATGAGAAGCTAGTTTTCATCCATAAGCTTGTTAAATGCCTTTCTGCGCTTACGTATTACCGGCTTCGTAGTGGATTATAGCAAGACGGTAGTTTCTTTCGAGAACCAAGATGTCAAACACATCCCACGCAACGTAACAAACGACTAGTGCTTCCTTCGGTCACACATAATCTCCCTCCCGCATGAATCAGAGTCGCATATACTAAAGCTAATACGGTTTTCAATTATGCTGGTCCCCTAGATATCATAATCCGAAAGGAGCGTAGAGCCTTAATGTATCAGGAAGATTACGCTTAAACTGCTACACGATGAAGATGTTTTGTGAGCCTCCTATGAAGCGGTACACAGAGGCAGAACACTAAACATTGATATCGGAGCCAACATTCCATTCGGTATAACATAAACTATCTATCATGCCTCGATACTGGTACATCTACCAAATCACACTCTTTATCCTTTCGTGAGTTTAGTAGTCGAGGACTGGGGGTTTTCATTGTCTAGACTCCTTCTAGACCAATTCTTAATCATTTCATTATATCCTTTAATTAATTAAAGAAAATACCATCTAACATTTGTTTTAATATTGTAATCAAGGAAGAAGTTAAGTCACCCATCATGCCAACTCGAAACTGACCATGCATGATTTTTGGTCAAATTCAACACACAAGTGCCTTGACAAGCCCAGAAACCGAATATAATGCATTGATATATATTTGAAACACGATAAAGATTGAACTTTTCTTCTAGTAAAAAGAGTTTATCTACCATTCTTATTTTATATTCATGTTATATGAAGGAACAGCTTTTAATCTATCATACCAGCTTTTGGTGCTATGTTTAAGACCATATAACAAGCATTCTTTATTATAAACAAATCTGTTTTTCAAAATCAATGAATCCTGGAGGTTGTGCCACGTATACCTCCTCATTGATAAAACCGTTCAGGAATGCAATTTTTACATCCATTTGGAATAGTTTAAAGTCTAAGGCACAAGCATAAACTAATAATATTCTAATGACTTCAAGTTAGCAACCGAGGCCTAAGTTACATCAAAATTGATGCCCTCATTTTGGTTTGTAGCCTTGAGCAACTAAACCTAGCTTATTTTCGAGAACAATACCGTCCTCGTCTAACTTATTTCTAAATAACCACTTAGTTACTAATATTTTTGTCATATTCCTAGGTTGAGAAACTAACTCCCAAATGTTCTTAGCACAAAATTGATGTTAATTTCTTCATGCATAAGACTATCCAACTTTTATCTCCCTAATGCTCATTCCATTCTTAGTTCTATACTTGATATAAAACAAAAGACGTTACATTGGTTTTGGCTTGTAACCTAAGGGTATCATTGGTTAAGGTTTCCTATGACATTTTCTAATGGGTGGTTCTAGATTCCCCTTATGTTGACTCAATTCATCAATCTCTAAAGTATCACCACCAATGTCATTTTCTCTAGGTTTTTCTTTTAGTAACTATAATTGGGCCCTTCTTCTCACTAAAGTCCTACATCCACCAAGGGTGATGTCCATAGAGAAGGTGTGGCCCTGCGAAAGGACACGTTCAATCACAATGCGAATGTCACCTCAAGTGATTCTTCGACCCTTTCCTATGTGTTAGTTTAGAAAGATGAAGCTTTACTATTTTAAGAATAACCTAAGAAGACACCTTCGTATGACTTTGGGTCAAACTTGGTAAGGTATTCTTTTATGTTTAAAATGAAGCACTTTCTTCTAAACACTCTAAAATAATCTAACGTAGTTTTCCAACTCATAAGAGTTCATAAGTGTTTTCCTAGAAATGGCTCTAATGAGATTCGTTAAATGTATGTTGAAGTACTAACGGCGTTACACCAAAAACTTTGTTGGTAATGAATTGCTCATGTTCAAATCAACACATAGTCCTATATCATCTCTTGAAGAGTCCTATTTTTCCTTTCGACCATGACATTTGATTGAGAGTGTGTGGAGCTGAGAAGTTATGTGTAATACCGTTGGCATTACAAAACTCTCCAAATTGCACCTCATTATCAAATTCTCTACCGTGGTCGGTTCTTATTGACACTATTGAACAACCTAATTGGTTTTGGATTTTCCTACTAAATATTTCGAATTGATCGAAAGCTTCGGTTTTATCCTTAAGAAATCTAGTCCAAGTATACCTAGAGTAGTCATCTACTATGACTAGGGTGTAACGGTTTCCTCCGTAACTCCGTACGGCGGATGGACCGAAGAGATCCATATGGAGAAGTTCTAAGCATCTAGTCGTTGAGACTACATTCTTAGCTTTGTGACTAGCGTGAGCTTGTTTTCCCATTTTGCAAGCATCACAAAAATGTTGATCAAACTTAAGCTTAGGTAGGTTTCTAACTAATTCCTTAGAGGCCAACGATTGAATGAGACGCATATTTGCGTGTCCTAATCTCCTATGCCACAAGGTGGAATTTTCATCAATCGTTGTTAGACAAATTTGATCCTTTGGCTTATTTCCTAATTTCATCACATATAAGCCTTTCTTCCTAATACCTCTACCTATGACTTTACCGTCCTTAGTGATTTCACTATCATGTTCAGAGAAAGTTACTCTACACTTATTGTCACATATTTGTCCTATACTTAGCAAATTAAATCCTAAGTTATCAACATGTTCTACATTATCTATTTTGAGAGAGTCATTAGAAATCGTACCTTTGCCAATGATGTTACCGCGAAGATTACTACCAAAAATGACGTTACCTCCATTGTATGCCTTGTAAGTGGAGAAGAGCTTTCGGTTGCCCGTCATATGTTTAGAGCATCCGTTATCCTTGATCCATTCGTCGGGCTCCAAGTCGACTCCAAGGCATATCTATTTATATAAGACAATAACTCAAACATTTGGTCCCTAATATCTCATGGGTCCAAAGTTGTTAGTGCCAAACATCCCTTGCATTTGATGCAATTGGTTGGGATGTGAGAATGAAAGACACATTTCCCATGGCATGTAACTTTGACGTGGAAAGTTGTTCCAAGTTACGGGAAATCCATGAGGTTGGTTTTGTCGACCAACATGTCTTCTTGGTTGCGGTGTTTTAGAATGAGGATAATTATTATTAACTTTTCTAGGAGGTGGAGTTTTTGACCTAAAGTTTGGTTTCGAAAATCCAACTCTGGGTTTTGGAAATGGCTTATAGAATTGTTTAACTTCATTGTCACTAGCAACGGAAACTTTGGCTTTGAAAAGACACAGTTTTCTCAAATCCAGGCGTTGCTGGTGGCGTTCCCATAATTATTTTGGGGGCCGCCCATATTTATGGGACCTCCATCAAAATACGCCTTTTTCTGAGCTTTCACAAATTTTATTTCCTTAATTCCACTAGATGATGCTTTAAATGAATTAAACCCTAAACCTAATTTATCACCGGAGGGTTTTTGATTACTTAACATTTTATTTAAGCAATGTGTACTCTTTTCAAATTTGTTTAATCTAGTGGATTCTTCTTTGAGCTTTTCATTCTCAATTTTAAATGCATGACACTTTGCACAATCGAGATCAACTCCCTTGTTTTTCTCGAGTATGGAAAATTTATCTTTTAATTTACTAAGCTCATTTTCTAGACTATTTCTAGTGGCTTTTAACATTTTGTTCTTAGTGATTATCTTTAGACTCATTTTGCATAATTTATCATATTCATTGTCAAAAGATAAATCATCAATTGATGAATTTTCATCACTAAAGTGGGAGGATTCGGAACATACCTCACTTGATGCATGAGCTACAAGACACGTTTCATCTTTGACCTTCTCGTCATCTTCTTCACCGCTATCGCACCAAGAGCCTCCGACAAAATCTCTTTGGTTCTTATCTTTCGATGGTTTTGGACATTCTCCAATAAGATGATTCGGATCGCCGCACCTAAAGCATTTTCTATCACTTTTACCGTTCTTGTCATCATGGTTTCTTTGGAACATCTTTTTGTCATTCTGAGGTTGCCTCACGAATCTACCTCTTCTTTTAAAGAACTTTTTGAAGTCTCTTACTGCCATGGCGTACTCTTCGTCTTCACTACCGGAAGTCGAAAACTCTTCATCACTAGATTCTTTCTTAGCCTTTAAAGCAGTAGATTTCCTTTCAACTTTTTCTTTGACTATTTCGGAATCTTTCTCGATGATCATTTCGTGAACTTTGAGGTTCCCAATAAGTTCATCAAGAGATAGTGACGTTAAGTCTTTCGACTCTTCAATCGCCATGACCTTTGCTCATCATTTAGGATGTAGAGCCCTAAGAAACTTCCTTACGTAGTTCTTACTAGAATAACCTTCATTAAGAGCTCTAAGACTAGTAATAATAGTATTAAATCTAGCAAAAGCACTATCTATATATTCGTCTTCGGAAATGACAAATTGTTCATATTGTTGAACCAAAAGGTCGATCTTATTATCTTTGACTTGGCTATTACCTTGATGGGTGATTAACAAAGTTTTCCAAATTTCTTTTGTCGTGTTACACATGAAAATTCTTTCATATTCTTTTCTTGGCAAAGCATTGTAAATAACCATTTTTGCTTCATTATTTTTCGCAAGTCTCTTTTTGAGATCATCGGTTTGTCCAAGTATACCTAGAGTTCATCTACTACTATGACTAGGCGTTGTAACGGTCTTTTCCCTGTAACTCCATACGGCGGATGACAGAAGAGATCTATATGAGAAGGTCTAAGCTCTATCATTGATAGACTACAGTCATAGCATTGGGACTAGCGTGAGCTGTTTTCCTAATTTTGCAAGCAAACATAAACTTTTTGATCCAACTTAACTTAGGTAGTTTCTAACTAATTCCTTAGAGGCCAACGATTGAATGAGAGCATATTTGCGTGTCCTAATCTCATAAGCCATATATGTGAATTTTCATAATCGTATTAGACAAATTTGCTCCTTAGGCTTATTTCCTAATTTCATCACATATAAGCCTTTCTTTCCGAATACCTCTACCTATGACTTTACCGTCCTTAGTGATTTCACTATCATTGTTCAAAAAATTACTCTACACTTATTGTTACATATTTTGTCCTAATACTTAGAATTTAAATTCCTAAGTTTATCAACATGTTCTACATTATCTATTTTGAGAGAGTCATTGGAAATCATACCTTTGCCAATGATGTTACCGTGAAGATTACTACCAAAAATGACGTTACCTCTATTGTTTGTCTTGTAAGTGGAGAAGAGCTTTCGGTTGCCCATCATATGTTTGGAGCATCCACTATATCTATTTGTCCGGGCTCTAAGTCGAACTCCCAAGGCAATATCTATTTATATAAGAACAATAACTAACTCAAACATTTGGTCCCCAATATCTCATGGGTCCAAAGTTGTTAGTGCCAAACATCCCTTGCATTTGATGCAATTGGTTGGGATGTGAGAACGGAAGACACATTTCCCATGGTATGTAACTTTGACGTGGAAAGTTGTTCCAACTTACGGGAAATCCACGAGGTTTGTTTTGTCGACCAACATGTCTTTTTGGTTGCGGTGTTTTTAAAAATCCAACTCCGGGCTTTGTCAATGGTTTATAAAATTGTTTGACTTCATTGTCACTAGCCATAGGAATTTTGACTTTGTTTACAATTATGTGTTTTGGTCTAGGACCCAAAATAGATTTTTAAAAAGACACACTTTTCTTAGAACCAGGCGTTGCTGGTGGCGGTCCCATATTTATTTTGGGGGCCGCCTGAACATTAAGGGGGCCGCCCATATTTATGAGACCTCCATCAGAAGACGTCTTTTTCTGAGCTTTTACAAATTTTATTTCCTTAGTTCCACTAGACGATGCTTCAAATGAATTAGACCATAAACCTAATATGACAATTATGAAAATTTATGTAAGATTAAAATACCTTATATTTTGTAAGAAAAATAATAAATATTTATGTATATATACTTTATGCCGAATTAATTGTATTTATTTAATTATACTTTACAAATTAAATTAAATAAATTAAGATAATTAAAAAAATTTATTGCAGATTAAAAATCAGATTTAATTTTTTGAAAGCCTATATATTCCGGCCAAATACCACTTTATATGTTTTTTATGATTTTATTTTGTTAAATCCTAATACAAAACACCACCGAAAACCCTAAAAACTAAAAAGAGGCGGCACAAAATTTTTCAAGGGCAAGGACCATTTTTCTAAGGTGTTTTGGAGATCAAGGAAGGTGGGAAAAATAGTGGGAAGATTGTGGAGTGCTTGGTTCGATCGTGGTAATCGTTTGGTTCGAATAAACACAACCGAATTCTATAAATTCATCAAATCATCAAGGATCATCAAGGGTATTTTTGTATCTCATTTTTCATCATTCTAATCCATAATATAAGTAGGAAAAATATCCATGCATGTTATATTGATTGTATTAATTAAAACAAATTAGAAACCCTAATTTCGAATTAATTGTGAAATCGGCAAAATAAAAATTGTACACTTGATTTTATATTTTTCTAAGGTTGTATATATCATATGTAAACTCTATATATTGTTGGAAAAATTTTTGATGAGATTCGAAATTTAATTGGGGATTATCTTTGTTTGCCGATTGCGAAATAAAGGGAAAAGGAAAGAAAAGGTTTAAACAAATTAGGGTTAGGGTTTTGTTAATTTTTCCAGGTTCATTTAATGCTAATGATTGGGTAATAATTGTGTTTGTGGTTGGGAAAAATCAAATTAGGGTTTTGTGGATTTATTAGTTAGCCGATTTGATTTTTAAAGTATAAGGGGGTGATTTGTAATTTCTGAAACTATGAGGTCTATTTTAAACATGTTATTATACTTATTATATTCTGTATAAAATAAGTTGGGGGGTATAAAATGTCATATTGATATTATTTTGGATTAAAATGGTTAATTACATATAATAAGTAATTAGAAATTAATTAATTAAAATAGAGGGACTGAAATTGTAAATTCTGAAAAGTGGAAGGTTGGGTTAGTATTTAAGGTATATAATCCGAAATTGTCATATTTGAATCTATAAGGACTTGTTTTGTAATTATGGATAATTAAAGATATTGTTTAAATAATTATAACAAAAAGGGCTAAATATGTAAATTGTATAAATAAGGTTTGACTTGTAAATACAGAAAATGGAAGGTATAATCTGAATAAAATGTGAAACTTTGATATTTACACTTTTAACCTTGAAAATTGTTGATTTTGTATATTAAACCCTAAAATATGGAAAGTTGTCATATTTAACCCTAAACTTGTAAGGTTGACATGTTAAGTCCCTAAACTATTCAAAATACTTAATAGAATCTCAAATGATGAATATTACTAATTTTGGAAACTTACTAAAAATGGAAAGTTACTAAAAATGGAAAGTTACTAAAAATGGAAAGTATAACTTAAATGAATGGTTTGTAATTCGAATTCATCATTTCTTTAGGTTCGGTCAAGAGGGAGTGATTTTGATATTCCTGTGGTGTTTTCTTTGATTATTGCTTTGCTTCGGATACGGACAAGATTTTCTGGGGAACCTTTACTTTCGGGTTTAAGGTTTCTCATGACTTATTCCTCTCTTCTTGATTTCTTATGTGAATTGCTACCATTTGCTCTGGCCTTTTATCTTGGTTCTCTTATATGATCTGTTATTATGTTCTATTTGAACCCTGCTATGCTACCTTTGATATTTGAACCTTTGGCATTGAACCTTTGCTATGATCCCTTTGAAATGAACTTTGATATGACTTTGCTTTGAACCCTTCAGTTTGAGACCCGAGCCACTATTTGTTTCCTAGCCATGAAGGTAACATGGCCGTGTCATTGATGCACCTTTGGCATGACTCATGTGTGGGTGAGTGATTTCTCACACCGTCCCCCATTTGATATTATCATGCGCAATTATGAGATTATTATTTGTTTAAGGGGCATATGGATGCATCCTGATTTGTTTTGTATTCGATGGATTTATGAATTATGATATGTATATTTGGTGACTGATGTTTGGGTGCATTCCACGTCTTTCACATTTTGGAGCTCGCGACTCCATGGTTACTATGATATGATTTGTTTGGGCTTGGTAATTGGACTTGATTTGATTTTCTGATTCATCTTACCTTACACTATGAATTGACTTCTGATTTGTCTTACCTTATATTTGTATTCCTTTGATCATGTCTTGTATATCCTTTGCACCTTATATCGTATCCTTTGATTTCCGTTATCTTTTGCGTTCGATTATATATTATCTGTTTCACTGGCTTTGTATGCTCGCCACACTTTCTTTTCGTGCCGGCAGGTATCTAAGCTGGAGATGGGGTTGCTTTGGGATTTGAGTGCTGAGTGTGGGATTACCTAGAGATCTTAGTTTTGATATATGATTTGTTACTTTTCGAGACATTCGTTATTTCGGTTATTTCGTTTGGATATGTCTGTCCTTTAAGAACTTATGTACCTTAAGTCATGTTGACTTATTTTCCTTTGGTTATTTATTGAGACTTCCGCTGTTTATGCTTGTGTTATGATTATGTATGCCTTTGATGTCACACCATATTTGTAATACTCTCACCCTTTACGGGTCGGGGCGGTTACAATTTATGGTTTCAGAGCTGCCAGGTTAATCATGACCGAGGTTTATGACCTAGAGCTTAGGCCTATGACCTGTGAGGATTGGGTAGACATTAGGTTCCTTCTGCGTAACTCTCTTCCGTAACCTATCTTGTTTTCGTTTGCTAATCGTTTTCTCGATCGTTCAGATGGTGACTACCCGTAGAAATTCGGATGACGATGTTCCTAACTTCGAGGCCATGATTACTGCTGCTGTGGCCAATGCTCTCCCTAACCTTACGGCTGCTTTGAGAACTCAGATCACCAATGACATCAGGAATGGTGTTGGACCTTCAGGTGGTGGTGGTGGTGATGCTATACCCCAAGGGATTCATGTTTGGATTGAAAAGGTTTACTAACGTTAAAGCGTTGCGTTTGGTCTGCGGCCCTCCTGCGCAGGCAGAAGACTGTATTACGCTATTATGGAGAAGTTTTTTCAGTTTTTGGATGTCTCAACAACTTGTAAAGACTCGTCTTGCTGCGTTTAAACTAGAGGGTGATGCACTGAGCTGGTGGAAAGCTCATTTGCGTACTCAGGTTGGAGGCGATGCTTTTGCCGATACTTGTACTTGGGTTGCTTTTCGTGAGATCTTTTACAACAGGTATTTTCCGGCATCTGAACAACAACGTTATGAGCGTGAGTATGGGTCGATATGTCAGCTGGATCGAGAGAATTCTGGGGAGTACATAGAGAGGTTCACTAGATTGGCTAGTTTTGTTGGAGCTACTGCTGGAGATGCCCAGAGGCAAGCTAGACATTTCAAGTTGGGGCTAAAAGAAGTGGGGTTTTGGAATGGATCGTTAATACGGATCATATTGATTGTGGCGGGTTGAGGCTTGCCGCCCGTAACATTGAATTATTGCATGAGAGTGGAAATTCGAATAAGCGGGATAGAGATGGTAATCGGATTCAGAACAGGGGACAGGGCCAACAGGAGAACAAGAGTCGTTATGACCAGGGTCAGCATGAGTATAGGGGTCGTCAGGACCAGAGTGTTGAGCATCGGGGTCGTCAGGATCGGGGTTATGATTCGAAACGACAGGATTTTCGGGGTCAGGATCAGAGGTTTACTGGTAGGAATGGGAATGACCGCCAGGGTCAGGGTAACTACAACCAGCGTCAGCACAGGGCGTCAGTCAACTCGGGTTTTTACCGGTAATGCTTTAGGTTATGCAGGTCAGAGGTGGTCTACTGAGACTTTGCCTCCTCCACTTCTTGGTACTATCCGGTGGATTAGCAATCATCGGTGTTTGTTATTAGGATCTGGGGGTTGTTTTACTTTTGCGGGTCTATCAATTTAGGTGTAGGATTTTCCACCAAGGGAAGCAGAAGCCTGAGTTTGCCGCGGAGTGTGCTAGACTACCTCCTATACAGGACTGGTTTTGCTACGACTCGTGATCATGCGGCATGGACGTCGGGTATCTTATTTAACGGATATTCTCTACATTGATGGATCGTACTGTCTTCGTTTTTTTTGATACTGGGGCTACCATTTCTATTATATCTACCACTTTGCTAAGAAACGTAATATTGAATCCTACACCATTAATTGATAGATAACGTGTAATCATTTCACCCCATGAAGAACCCTTTGTCTTATTGACATGATATGTTAACTGCCATCTACGTTTTGATAATTGTGTTCGTCCTGCGAATTTGTTCCTATCCATATGTTAGATTTTGTTGTGATTCTTGCATGGATTGGTGGCTTTATCATCGGCTACACATTGATGCTATGCTAGGACTGTGATCTTTGGTAAGTTCGCAACCATGAATATTGTTTATCATGGGTCTCACCGCTTAAAGTCGTTAAGCTACATCTCTGCTATGAAGGCACGTACATTGATTTTCTCATGGGTGCCAGGTTTTCTGGCTTTGTTATGGACACATCTTTGGAGGAGTGCTAATATTGGAAAAATCTTTCTGTTGCGTTCGTAGATTCGCTGTGTTTTTCCGATGTACTTCATGGACTTTCCTCCGGCTAGAGAGTTTGAATTTGACATCTGGAGTAAATTTCACAGTATTGAAACCTATTCTAAAGATCGTAATCGTATGGAACTGTTGAATTGAAAGAGTTAAAGGCTGTTACAGCGGGTTGTTGGAGAAATGGCTTTATTAGACCCCAGTGTTTCGCCTTGGGGTGCATCGGTCTTATGTGTTAAGAAGAAGGTTGGGAGCATGCTGCTGTGTATTGATTACCCAGACTCAACCGTTATTACTGATTCGTAACCGCTACTCCTTCCGGATGAATCGATGATATTGTTTGAACCAACTGCAAGGGGACAAATTATTTTTCTAAAATTGATCTGCGATCTGGTTATCACAGTTGTGTGAGAGATGCATGATATTTCTAAGACTGCTTTTCGTACGCGTTATGGCCACTACGAGTTCTTGGTTATGCCTTTCGGTCTGACTAATGCTCCTGCCATGGTTTTTGGATTTTGATGAAACGTAGTTTCCACTTGAGTACCTGATAAGTTCGTTATTGTTTTCATCGACAACATCCTCGTTTACTCAATGTCTGATGAAGAGCATGATCGACAGTCTAGGATTGTGTTGGAGATTCTTAGACGAAGAAGTTGTTGCGGAAGTTTTCGAAGTGCGAGTTCTGGTTACAGCAAGTCGCTTTCCTTGGTCATATTGTATCTGCAGACGGCATCATTATGGATCCATCAAAGGTTGAAGCTATCACCAAATGGCCAAGACCTACTACGGTGACGGAGGTGAGAAGTTTTCTGGGGCTTGCTGGCTATTACCGACGTTTTGTTGAGGGTTTCTCCCGATTAGCTTTACCTCTTACCCAGCTGATGAGAAAGGGTGAGAAGTTTGTGTGGACGGATGAGCGTCAGGAGAGTTTTGAGGAATTGAAACGAAGATTGGTGTCTGCTCCGATATTGACTCTTCCATCAGGTTCCGTGGGTTTTCAGATATACAGTGATGCATCGAAGAAAGGTTTGGGTTGTGTTTTGATGCAACATGGGAAGGTGATCGCCTACGCTTCAAGGCAACTGAAGCCTTATGAAGTAAATTATCCAACCCATGATCTTGAGTTAGCTGCGGTGGTTTTTGCATTGAAGATTTGGACCATATCTGTATGGTGATGCGCTTGTGATATATTTACAGTTCATAAGGAGTCTCAAATATATTTTTTACTCAGCGAGAACTTAAACATGTGACAGAGAAGTTGGTTGGAACTCTGAAAGATTTTGACACTAACATCCAGTACATCCGGACAAGGCTAATGTGGTGCGACTCCATACTAGTCGAAATCTGGGATGATAGCTTGTTTTGATTCCATAATCCTTCATGATTTAGAGCGTTTGGATGTTGAGCTATGTGTACGAGGTTCTGGTGGCTATTGGGCGAGTATGAGGATAGAGTCTAACCTCATGCTACAGATCAAAGAAGCTCAAAGGGACGACGGTGAGTTGTGGGCTATTGTGCAGAATGTTGAAGACGGTAAACATACTGAGTTCAGTGTTGATGATGACGGTGTTGTGGGTTTGAAGTATAGGATATTGTTCTTAATGATCAGGCACTTCGCGAGAAGGTTATGATGGAAGCTCATAGTTCTCCATTTACTATTCATCCAGGTTCAACCAAAATGTACAGAGATTTGAAACAGTACTTTTGGTGGAACGGCATGAAACAAGATGTGGCTACGTTTGTATCCAAATGTATGACTTGTCAGCAGGTCAAAATTGAACATCAGAGGGCTAGTGGTTTGTTACAGCCGTTGGAGATTCCTATGTGGAAATGGGATGAGATTTCCATGGATTTCGTTACTGGTTTGCCTACTATCAGAAAAAGGACATGATGCGATTTTGGGTGGTTGTTGATAGGCTGAACCAAGCTGCTATTTATTACCATTAGAAGATATACTATGGTATTAGTAAGTTGGCAGAGATTTTTCGACAGGAAATCGTTAGACTGCATGGTACTCCGACTTCTATTGTGTCCGACAGAGATCCGAAGTTTACGTCTCATTTTTGGAAAGGATTACAGAAAGCTTGGGGAACTCGTCTTAAGTTCAGTACAGCATTTCATCCTCAAACCGATGGTCAGTCAGAGAGGACCATTCAGACTTTGAAAGATATGTTGAGAGCTCGTGCTTTGGAATGGACAGGTTGCTGGGATGAATATTTGTGCTTGGTGGAGTTTGCCTACAATAATAGTTGGCATGCTAGCATCAAGGCCAGCACCTTTCGATCTTTTGTATGGTAGAATGTCGAGGCACCTATTTGCTAGGATGAAGTTGGTGAGGTTTTGATTGAAGGTCCGGGCTAATCGAGATTAATATTGAGAAGTGGTTGTTGCTAAGGAAGAAATTGAAGTCGGCTAGATCGCGAAGAAGAAGTTATGTGATAAGCATCAAGTGCCTTAGAGTTTCAAGTTGGAGATCGTGTATTTCTAAGGTTTCCCATTCATGAGAGTTAAACGTTTTGGGATCAAGGGCAAGCTCAGTCCTCGATTCATCGGTCCGTTTGAGATTTTGGAACGTATTGGAGAGGTTTCGTATCGTCTTGCGCTTCCTCCGCAGTTATCGCACGTTCACGATGTCTTTCATGTATCTCTTTTGAGGGGATACCATTTATCATCTTATTGCCATGTCGCATCTTATCCTTTTGATCAGATTCTAGTACCTGTATATGTTTTGTCGACGGAACCTGAATCCATTCTGGATCGGCAAGAGAGAGTCATGAGAAACAAAGTTATTCCTTTTGTGAAGATTCTTTGGAAGAATCACCCAGAGCGTGAGGCTACCTGGAGACCGAAGAGTCTATGCGTGCTAGTATCTAATTTCTTGTTAGTTCGCGTAGTTTTAGTTTAGTTCTCATTTCGTTTTCATCTCACGGTGCATTTAATTTTCGAGGTACGAATTTTTTTTTGAGAGGGGAAGAGTTGTAATGAACCAAAAAATCTCAACAAGTGTCTAATTACACAAAATACCACCTAATGCAAGAAAAGTACATAAGAAGAATAAATCTCATTTAATTCTAGAAAATTATAAAAATACAACATATGACATTTATGAAATTTTGTAAGATTAAATAACCTTATATTTGTATATAGAAAAATAATAAATATTTATGTTTATATACTTTAGGCCGAATTTATTTTATTTATTGAATTATATTTACAAAATATAATAAAATAAATTAGGATATATTACAAAATATATTGGCAAGATTAAAAATCAGATTTAATCATTTTGAAAGCCCATATTTTCGGCCAAATACCCTATTATATTTCTTTTATGATTTTATTTTGTTAAATCCTAATACAAAAAACACCAACGTAAACCCTAAAACTAATAATAGTGGACGGCACTAAATTTTTTCAAGGCAAGGACCATTTTTACTAAGGTGTTTTGGAGATCAAGGAAGTGGGGAAAAATAATTGTGGGGAGATTGTGGGTGCTTGGTTCGTTCGTGGTAATCGTTTGGTTCGTTATAATACCAACCGAATTCTTTTTAAATTCATCAAATCATCAAGGATCATCAAGGGTATTTTTGTATCTCATTTTTTCATCATTATAATCCATAATATAAGGTAGAAAAATATCATGCATGTTATATTATTGTATTATTAAACAATTAGAAACCCTAATTTCGAATTAATTGTGAAATCGGCAAAATAAAAATTGTACACTTGAAAATTATTGGAAAATTTTAGAAGAGATTCAAAAATTTAATTGGGGATTATCTTTGTTTGCTGAATTGCGAAATAAGGGGAAAAGGAAAGAAAAAGGTTTAAACAAATTAGGGTTAGGGTTTTGTTAATTTTTCTAGATTCATTTAATGCTAATGATTGGGCAATAATTGTGTTTGTGGTTGGGAAAAATCAAATTAGGGTTTTGTGGATTTATTTAATTAGCCGATTTGATTTTTAAGTATAAGGGGGGTGATTTGTATATTCTGAAAACCTTTGAGGTCTATTTTAAACATGTGTATTATACTTATTATAATCTATTGTAAAATAAGTTGGGGGGTTATAAAATGTCATTATTTGATATTATTTTGGTTTTAAATGGGTCAATTAAATAATAAGTAATTAGAAATTATTGTAATTAAAATTGAAGGATGAATTGTAATATTCTGAAAAAGTGGAAGTTTGGTTAGTATTTAATGTATAAAGTTATTGAAAATGTCATTTTGAATCTATATGGACTTGTTTTGTAAGTATGGATAATTTAAGATATTGTTTTAATAATTAATAACAAAAAAGGGTAAATATGTAAATTGTATAAATTAAGGTTTGGACTTGTAATTATAGAATATGAAGGTATAAATTGATAAAATGTGAAACTTGGATATTACACTTTTAACTTGAAAATTGTTGATTTTGATATTAAAACCCTAAAATATGGAAAAGTTGTCATATTTCAACCATAATCTTGTAGGTTGGACATGTTAAGTCCCTAAACTATTCAAATACTTAATAGATCTCAATGATGAATACTTACTATTTTGGAAATTACATAAAAAAGAATGTTACTTAATTTTGGGAAAAGTTACTAAAAATGGAAAGTTATTAAAAAATGGAAAGTTACTAAATTTGGAAAAGTACTAAAAAATGGAAGTATAACTTAAATGAATGGTTTGTAATTCGAATTCATTCATTCTTTTAGATATGGTCAAGAGGGAGTGATTTTGATATTCATGTGGTGTTTTCTTTGATTATTGATTGCTCTCGGAAATAAGGTTACAGATTTCTGTCCTTATCGGTTATGGTTTATCATGAAATATTCTCTCTATATGTGGAACCATAAAATCACTTTCACTTCATATTGAAACACAAGAATTAGATGAGAAATTATGGAAGAAGTTTAGAGAGAGTTAGAGAGAGAAAGGTAGAGAGAAGAAAAAGATGGAAGATTACTTGCAAATTACAAAATGAGAATTAACAAGAACCAACCCCCTCTCCATACTTGGAGAGGGGTATTTATACTTAATACCAAGAGGCTTTCATGCCTTGGTATTTCTACGGGCCGGGCTCGGGATTACTTGGGCTTTCGCCCGATACACGTGACGGTTAGATTACATGTAAGAGCCCGTTTACCGTCTAGCCTTTTACACAGTATATTTAAGTAGTGACGAGACCTATTTATAATTATGAACGAACTTCCATTGTTCGACTCAATATTTTGAGGCTAACAATCTCCCCCGAAGTGAGTTCTTGTGAACTCCTTCTTGAGATCAATGAGATTGTTTTGTCGTTACGCTCTTGTGGTCTTGTCTCGGATTTCGTTGTAGGATTTGTTCCTCTCATGCTCTGTGATTCTTTGATCTTGAGCCTTTGTCTTTGTCTTTTCGATTCGTCTTTATGACCGAGATCTTTATATCTTTATCCTTTCGTTTTGATCGTCTTTGCCACCCTTGCGATCTTGTGTCTTGACCAACATGTCTATACTTTGCTTCATCTTGAAAAGCTTGGCTATCAATCTCCCTGATAGACTTGATATCTTGAAGGTAGATTTGTATATCAGATGTTGTGCGGAAGTCTTTGTCTTTAATTCTTGAGCTTTCTGATTCTTAAATCTTGATGTTATAGTATGTCTTTGTAGTTTGAGCATGAGCATGTGGTAATGAATTCGACTCCAGCTGGAATGAGGCATCACCATCTCCATCTTTATGTATCCTGAAATAAAATAGTTAGCAATAAAGCGGGTGGACGAATATGGCTTTGTCATTCGTCCGGATTTGGTTAGATTAACCTCACCCCCCCGTTCTGTAGGACCGTTTTACAGTATAAATACTGTACCTGTGATTAGGTAGATTAAATGAATCTCCTTGACAGGGTTTCCAGCTTAAAGCGTTAGGATCTTCTAACACATATGTATTAGATTTTACTATGCTTGCTTGTTCTATTACCGGAACGTCTAAAGCAGACAAACACGGTATGTGTGATATTCAGATTGTTACTATCTTTCCTGTTTGAGTCGTCATTCATGTCCCTGGAAACAAGTTTGATTCATATTGAATCGCACCATCGTTTCTTTCCAGTTGACACAAGTACGATTCATATAGAATCTCGCAAGTCACCTACCGCAGTGCTGTTTGATGATGACACTGGAAGGATTTCCATTCGTCATTGTGAATACTAAAGGAAGTATCACTCTGAATGTTCTGGCAGAATCACAAGGATAATGCGTAGGACTCTTGTTAACAGCTTGTGAATTTAATGATGTTCAACAAGTGTTTGTCATGTAATGTGTCCTAATGAGATTTATTTGATGATCTCTTGGCTCTAGACTCGATTAGTGCGTTTTGGTTTAGAAATCGGGGCTGGACAGACTGCCACCTATTCAATATTAACTAACTCGGAATGAGAAAGTCAATAGAAGTCGTGTGTATCTCCGTGACAAATGAGACAAGTTTCTTTTGAGAGAAACCCGAATGGCTGGGAAGGGTTGTGCATTGCATCACTGGGTCCATGATGTCGTCTTCAATGTCAGCAATCAACATTGTGATTCTGACAGCATATGTATTGACCCGGTTTTTGCCTAAGTTGTGTGGAGGGCTTCTTTCTTTTCACCCTTTATCCATACATTTCTTTTTAATTCTTCAACCCCTTCAATGCTTACCAAGACGTCATTACTAACACCTTGTTGTGATTGTTCCAGTGTTAGCTCAATCTTAGTCGGCATTCTTCCCTTATACACATTCATCTCCAATCATACCTAAGGACTGCTATTTCTAACTATGGAGTGTCCTTGGGTAGATCTCCGCGGTTGGTTTGGCTATTGGACAAATTCCTAACCTTACCACCTTATGTCTTCAGAATCGTCGTGAAATAAGATGTTGTAGGGTATGAGATCGTAACCATAAAACCTTTTCCGTATAGCACTTTGAGTCTTTAGATCACATTTTAATTCATTTCTCCCTTATTTTAAATTCTAAGTCACTTTGATGTGAAATTACCTGTGTGGATTAAAAATTTGTCTTGAAAAGGACATGGAAAAACGTGACGATTAGCATGATTATTTGGAACTGTGTCATCTTGTCTCCCCTCAATTTTACATATGTTGACACCAATACAAAATGATACCAAGTTTGGTAAAATCGATATAAAAATATTGAGGTTGAACACTTAGTCAATCTATATAACAATTCATTTATTGAATTGATCTTTATTATCTTATTGTTATTAAGAACTTTTTTGGGAATGGTTTGATTACATAAGGAATGGTCGTGAGATGATGTATCCAAATCATTAAAACTTTGTTTTTTTTGAAAAAGACTCCCCCTTGAAAGATGGATGTTGAACACATAATTTTGAAAGATTATGAATCGTCAGTGAGAAATTCTTGAAATATTGTGTTCAACTTTTTGAAAAAACATTCATGTTAGAAGACTTTCTTTCAATCTAGGGTAAGCGCACTTATGGTACACTATACTTTTTCTTGAGCTTTAAACTTTGATTGTCTTGTAAGAACAGCTTCATGACCGAGGAAAAGTAGAATTTCTCGTTTTTTGGATAGTTAATCTTATAGATAAACTTTCCTTTATTTGATGTCGGGGTTACGTACGATATTTGCACATAAGCCATTAAGAGAACTTAGAAATGACATGTTTTGAAAACTTTTGAAACTCCTGTTCGAACTTCATTTACACGCCCGTGTCGATGTTAATCAACATTTCTAGGTACGTAAATGTTATCGATTCCAAGAGACATGTCGAGAAGAATATTTTTTGAAACATTTTCTGATTTTTTGATTTTGTATTTTCTTTTTGAACTTTTATATTTTTGTGTTTTTCTTTTTTCAAAAATATGTACATGTTGATGTTTGATGAAGTATCAAGCAGATTCTTTTGTCAGAACCTCCAGTTCTGCTGGAGTCAAACATCTCATACCAATTTGTCTGACAAGATACTGAAACCTTTCTTCAGGAAGGGCTTTAGTAAACATATCAGCCATTGTATTCAGTTCTGACAATAAGTATAGGTCAATTATACCATTTTCACACCTGTTCTTCTGATGAAATGATACGAGTATGGATGAGCTTGGTACTGGGATGTGCTGTACGGGGTTGCATGAGATTTGCTATGCTGAATGAGAATCGAATACAACGGTATTTGTTGTAGTTGAGCCATATTCTTGAAGCTTGTCCGCATCCACATTACATTGAAGACAACTGCAGATTAACGCACGTAATTCAGCTTTGCTGATGACATTGCAGTACAGTCCTGCTTCTTTGACATCCAGCTGACTAAACTTATCACCTAGGAACTGTTATTCCTCCAGAAGTGCTTTTGCGGTATCAAGGCAACCGGCTTGATCGGCATCTGGAAAAAGTGTTAGTTCAAAGACAGAACCCTTCGGATACCAAGAGTCCCATGTGAATGGTACCTCATTAGTATCGAAAGATCCTTTTAATCCTCTTTGGGGGTGTTTTTCAGACGGTCTTGCTTGATATCGTGAACTATTAACATACTTGCTTGCACATGGCTGGTTCTCTCCTAGATTTATGATACATGAGTGACCCAATTTTGCTAGATAGGTCAGTTTGGTCTAGGGTTCACCCACCTCCATAGTCTGCATCTAATTTAGGTTTCGTAGCCATTGGTGTACCAATGCTTTGTCCTTTTTCCATACCATGTTTTTTAAGAATCTCTAAAGTGTATTTGGCCTGATTGATAAAAATACTGCGTGGGGATTGGTGGATCTGAAGTCCTTAAAAGAATTTCATTTCCCCCATTAAGGACATCTTAAATCTACCGTGCATTAATTTTTCAAAACGTTTTGAAAATTTAGGGTTTGTGGAACCAAAAATAATGTCATCAACGTAAATTTGCACAAGTAGAATGTCTTCCCCGTATTTTATCGTGAATAGAGTCGGGTCAATGATACCTTTAGTAAAACCGTTGGAAATTAGGAATTTTGAGAGTTCATCATACCAGGCTCTCGGAGCTTGTTTCAATCCATATAGAGCTTTCCTTAGACGGTAAACTTTGTCTGGATGATCAGGATCAACGAATCCGTCTGGTTGTGCAACATAAACCTCCTCCTTCAATGGACCATTAAGAAATGCCGTTTTCACGTCCATCTGGTAAATTGGAAATGACTGTGTGCAGCATTAGGCGACAAAAGATCCTGACAGCCTCAAGCGGAGCTACTGGAGCAAAGATTTCGTCCGAAATCAATTCCCTCTTCCTGAGCATAGCCCTTTGTTCAGTCGTGCTTTGTTGCGAATTACAGTTTGGTCTTATTCCTTTTGTTTTGCCATAACCACTTAGCTTGATTACGTTCTTGCCAAAGGGTTTGTCAATGAGTTCCCAGACTTGTAGTCTGTCAATTGATGAAGCTCTTCCTGCATTGCTTCTATCCATGCAGAATCAGCCATTGCCTCCTTAATGTTTTTCGGTTCAACAATACTCACGGTGAGTGCGAACATACACATTTCAGGATCGGTTGCAAGTTGTCATCTTGTTTGCACTGGCTTGGATGGATTTCCACGAACTTGAGTTAATGGGTGATCTTTTGTCCATCGGTATTCGGAATCTCGAGGCTGTATTGATGGTATTGCACATTTGAATTACCAATATTGCGTGAGGAAGACTCAGCAATTTCTTGTACCGGTGTACAGAAAGGATTGGTAAATTCTGCTTGATCATCAGTGTTTTCCTCAGCATGAGTGTTTGTAGGAGTTGATGGTTCTGATGTAGGTTGAATATTCGTTGAAGGGTGTGTGTCTTGTGGAGCAGAATTATCAGTGGGAGAAGAAGACTTGTTGACACGATAAGCTACTCATTGAAAAATTCATCGTACAAAGGACCAAAAAGAAGATCCAACTCTGTTGTGATGAACTGTTGTATCTGCTGAAGGAGAAACATTTTGTAGTTCTGGTGCGGGGTCAGGATTGTCATAATCTGACGCCTTTTGTCGTTGGGGAACGAGGCCTGAAGTGACATTAGCAACAGACGTCTCCATCATTTCTTTGATTTCATCAAATCTGAGATGGATGGATTCAACTATCAACCTTGTTCTCTTGTTGTATACACGATATCCCTTTGACTGAGTGGAGTATCCCACCAAATGCATGAATCCCCTTTTTCTTTCATCTTATCCAAATTTTCACCATCTTGGTTAGGGTAAACATGTACACCAAAGATGTGAAGGTGTTTGATGAGGGTTTTTCTGTCATAATGATGTGATATGACGTTTTCCTAATTGGAGTTGGATTGATGATGATCTGTTTTAGTATTGCATGCGGTTGGATTGCTTCAGCCAAAAGAATAAAGGAAGTTTAGAAGACTGAATGATCGTTCGAGCAGCCTCAACGAGAGTGCGGTTTCGTCTTTCGACAACGTCGTTCTGTTCAGGTGTTCGAGGAGTAGAAGTTTGATGCTCAATTCCTTCTTCTTTAAGAAAAGGCATTATGTGTCTTGTTTTAAGAACTCAGTGCCTCTGTCAGTGCGAACAGAAATTACTGGGGCTTGAAGATTTCGTTGGATCATCGTGAGAAATTCTTTTAAAACTTCTGGTGTTTCATCCTTGGAACGTAGAAAGAGTGTCCAGGTATATCTTGAGTAGTCATCGACAATTACCAGAATATATTTCTTCCCATTGATGCTAGCAACCCGCATTGGACCACATAAGTCCATGTGAAGCAAATTCAACCGACCTTTTGAACTTGGAACAGTCTTGGTTGGAATGGACTTCTGTTTTTGCTTTACTCACTTCACAAGAAACATAGATGATCCCTGACATACTTCAGTTTTGGTAAACCAATCACAATATCTTTCTTTGAAAGCAAGTTTATGTAGTCGAAGTTGAGATGAGAAAGCCTTCGATGCCATAACCATGCTTGAGTTGGAGATGCTTTAGCCATAAGACAGATTGGAGTTGATGAAGTTGTGTCTTGAAGAGAAATTGTATAGAGATCAGATCCACGATTACCGGTTAGTAAGTCGTTTCCCTGAAGATCTCTAACAAAACACGTAGATTTCCGAAATGCAACCTCCAAATCCGCATCACAGAATTGACCAACCGAGAAAAGATTGTGATTGAGACCTTCGACGTAGTAAACCCTTTTGATCGTGATGTTTCCTTGAATCAAATCTCCATAGCCAAGAATTGGAGCAAATTGATCATTCCAAAAGCGATACGGTAAACAGAGTATTTCTCAACAAAATTCACCTGCAGTGATACACATTGCCGTCATAGGCTTGGTGCATCAAAAGCCAGAGTCAAACAATGAATGGATGAGTTGTACAATCTGCAAGAGAAGTAGAGGACGATGGAACACATGACAAATTGGATCCTAAAGTGTTTGTGAGTTTCAAGACATTAGTTATCCTAGATGTATTATCTATGGCAAAACTAACTCTTTTAGGCACACTTTCATTCCTAGTTTTAGGTACCCATTGCTTTTGTGTCTTAGGAACCCATTTCTTTTGAGTTCTAGGAACCCATTTCTTCTGTGTTTTAGGAACCATGTTGTTATGATGGAAGGACATGTTGTGCTATACACATTTCCCTGCCTTACCTTGTTTTTCTGACTTATAGCATCCTATAGTTACTCTTGGAACTTGTGGTAGTGGCTTCTGTAGCAACTGTTTTCTTATGGGGTGTTGCAACGATTTGTTCAGCTTGACGTTTGGGTTTCCAGTACTAATAGGCACTATATTTGGCTTCTTAGTTCTAGCATTCAGCATTCAAGAATTTAGAATACATAGCATCATGATTTCAAATTAAACCACACATATCCACAAGTAGCACAAACAGCATTAGCCTTCGAAGTTCTGGAATTTAACTGTATTACACGCAGTTACAGATCTTTGTTTTATTAGAATTTCTAGAAATCCATAGGTTTGTTCTTCTACTTCAGTCTTCTTAAGGCTGTCGCTTGACTAGTGTACTGGCACGATCCTTATCGTTCAGGTTGATTGCTCATTGGCTGTGGTCTGCTAACATTAGTTTTGTGAGCTTACTCCTGTAGATTGAAAGCGAGGATTAGTATTCCTAAATGTCTGATTCACTGTGGTGCTCTAGTTTGTGTGAGACTACTTGAAATGCGATACATGCCTGGGTTTAATCAATATGTGTTTCTTACAGCTTGATTTGCTGTCTTTCGGTAAGTTTCTGTAGTGTGACTGGTTTTGATAAAACCCTCTGACACGTTAGTTTTTGGAACCGACTTTTTCTTGCAAAATATTTTCTCTCAAGAGAGTCTGAAAAGGAGTCGGTTTTCCTAAAATGATGGTTTGGAACCTTTGAGCATTTGGTTGTCGAACTACAGATGGTTTACTCAAACTTGGTGTCTACAGATTTTCCTAGTACCTTTTTCAACGAGTTTTTTCAACTCACTTTTGCCAATGTTCATTGTCTTGCAGTTGAGTTTCAAATCTTGAATTTCAAGTTATTGTTCACGTTCTTTTCGAATTACTTTGGACGCCTTTCTTTGCCAAAAAAACTGTGTAATTTTCCTGTTGTACTTGACATTCTTGTATAGCATTTCAAGATAAATTGAGTGTTTTATAATCTTAGCAAACGTGTTAAAAGCTCAGTGCTAAATCTCTATAATTACCAAAATCTGTTTGTCAGAATGATTTTGGCAAAGACAGTCACGTTCCATGTCTTTATGAGATATAAGCATTGTAATTCAGTGATTCATATAAAATCAGTGAAGTTAGCAAATAAGAGCACATGACTCTTTAGACACTCATTCTTGCAAAAGCATATCATTAAATGTTGGAAAATTCTGCTTTTCAGATTCAAGTTCATCTAGTTTCTTCAAGTGATTCAACGTACTTTAAATCTGGGCATGCATTGCTTGTTTAAGTACAGTATAAACGCAAGACTATCATTCTGAGTCTTAAGGGCAAGAGGCATCAAACATTTCTTAACTAGGATTTCCATATCTTGGGCAGTTGGGTGTCGAAGATAAAGATGGTCGTTTGAATGTTTTACCCATGCTTGATTGACCAGTTCGTTCAGATGATTAATGTTGTTTGTCATGACATTATATGCTTGTCTACTTTTGCTTACTGATTTAGACACTGGTAAAGTAATCTATGTTTTTGAAACATTTGGTTTGTTTTGACAAATGATTTTCTCCACAATTTTCTTTCTATTGCATTTGCCTGTGCTAAACTGATTTCAAGCTCGGGCTTGGTGGTTTTGAAAATTTCATAAAGACTATTTAACTTCGTGTAGTCAAATGGTTTGACTAAGTCTTTATTCAATTTAGATCGACTCTCTTCGGCAAGAGTCAGAATCTCTTCTCTATCGGGGATGAGTCTGATTGCAGGATCAGATTGGTCTTTTGTGATCGCATACAAACCTGGGTGCTCATTTTGAGCCTTTTTGAGGTACATTGGATTGGCAAAGGTAGGTCTTCCATTAAATGTAGAGCATTTGGGTGCTAACATATGAATGGTTTGGATTGATTGACTCCGTTTGTAAACAATTTCATTCAAAAACTTTAATTGGTGTTCCATTGAAATCATTTTGTCAATATCTTTCTCTTCCTTAAGTTTCAAATCCGTTATTACCTTTGTTTTCTCCTTGACAAGACCTTCGTAATGTGACCTAGTTAAAAGACTCTGTTTGACTAATTCATCGTGTTTTGCTTGGACAACAGAAATCTCGTAAGCCTTAACTTTTAAACCTTCTTGTTATGTCGTGTCCTTTTGGACAATAGTCCTAGAGTTTCATTTAACTTCGTTCAAGTTGGTCTAGTCATCTGTCCGTTCATTAAAAAGCCTTGTACATCTCAAACTCTTTATGTTTGTTTTGAAGTGCAAACTAATAACACTATCTCGGTAATATTAGATTCTCTAGAGGTTCTACTAGTATCCGCAAGTATAGATTTGACACTCTGTTAACTCCTTGAGTCAATGTTGCATTTGCTTTCTTTAATTGCTTTTGTATCTTTTTAATTTTCAAGACATCAATTTTAAATTAGCAATTAAATTAGCAATGTGCAGCACGCTCATCATAATTGTAAATCATGCTCTGGTCATTCTGAATATCATTATTACACATATCCGGTGAGTCAGGAATGACATTACTATCACCCGTTACCACTACACATGTGTTACTAATGGATTCAGATTGCTCAAAATGTTGTAAGTCATTGGCAAACACATTATGATCAGTATCGTAGTGTACCTGTTCCAATGGCTCAGCGTCAGTGCCTGAATCTGCATTAGGAACCTCTTGAATCTTTGCCATGTAGCTTTGTAATGTGCTTCCAAATCTTGTTACATCAATTTTCCTCATCCGGTGTCTGCTTGCCAAGTCAGATTGCTCTGCTTGAGTTGAACACCTTTCTCAGCTTGTTTACACTGCTAACATTTTTCCTTGTGAATACGTGGGTCTCTAACCCAGTTTTGGCTTTCTGCATTCCTTAGCAAAATGACCAAATTCATTGCAGTTTAAAGGCACTGTATCCCAGCGACTGTTGCACTACTGGACTACCTACAGTTTCCATAGCCCCAACAACATTATTGCCCTCTGATTCCTAAACTGTCCAGTCTGATTGTCATTCTTGTACCTTGGAGTAGTATCCACATTCTTGTTTCTTGGTGTTTTGAGGAGTTTCTGAGGTTGGTGTTGGTAGGTTTGTAGAGCTTTTTGAAGCACTTTGCAATATGAGCGCCAAATTCTTCTGCATGTCTTTATCCTTCTGAGCTTGTTCAGGATCACTGTCTTCTTCAGAAGCTGACTCAGATGGAGGTGTGATTGGTTTGGCTATCTCTTTGCCTTTGTATCTTGTAGCTGCATGAGATCTGGTTGGAAGTGAAGCTTGGATGTTGGTGCATCATGATTATGATGTTTTGGTGTTTTTGATAATAAGGATCTTGTCATTGTTTGTGCTGTGGCAACAAGTGCTAATGGGTTTGGCATTCTTGGCCTTTTCTTTCAGCACGGATTTCATTAACTTCCTTTTGATATTGTTTCAGAATGTCAAAGAGCTTGTGATATGAAACTTCATCCAATTTGTGTTGTTGCTTCCAATCGTGACATAATCTTGACCCATTCTGGTTGAAAAGTTGTTGAAGAAATTGAACATTGACTTGCTTGTTGCAACCGTCAAATTGTTTCTGATCATTTGTTCATCATTTTGTAGAATATTGTGTAGTAAGATCATTGGTTTTCTCCATCGTGAGAAGTGAATTGGGACCAAAACTCCCAAATAAGTTTGTCTTGACATCTTGAATATTGAGTGATTCACCTTGTTGTAACCTTCTCGATGGCTTCCACATTTCTTGAGCTGTCTGACAATGCATTCAAAAGTTTGAGTAGATTTCATCTCCAATTCCAGGTCAATATCAAATATAATCGCTTCTTTTTCAGATTCATAATGAGCTTTGTTCTCAGGAGTCATATTCAGAACTGTCTCGACTGATGTTTTTTCAGGAATTTCCGGAGAATTCTCTGTTGCCGGAACAGCTGGTGTAGTGACCATTGTTGGAGTATAAGGACCTGTGAGAATGCACTTCCGTAAGGCATCACCATTTGGTCTTGTATCAATGTATCGTAAGAACCGTGATCGCCATTGTGCATATCGTCCTGTTGCAAGCATTGGTGGACGATCCCTTGAACCTGCTGCCATTATGTTGTTGTGCATTTGACTGTCAGTTGTGGAAGTTGCAATTGGAGTCGTCATTGATGAATTATGAAGTGAGAAGGATTTGTAGGATCTTAAGCAGGTAAAGTGATTGTTGTTGTGGATTTTAATCAATTAACGTTCACGGGATTTTACAAATCTTGACTAAACCGAGAAAATACCAGAGTATTTCGCGGGATTTTACTAAATCAAGAAAAAACCGTGAATGATTTGATTTGGAATCAGTGAAAATTCCAAAAAAAACTGAAAAGTGTCAATAAATCATGGAAAACGATGTTTTTGGGCTTCGAAAAATCCTTAACCTGCCAAAGGGTGGTTACAGCGTGATCCGTCTCGTTTTTCTCTTCGATTTGAGAGGTCACGGGCCTAAAACGGAGTTACGGATCAAAAGTTATGGCAGTTTTACGAAAACCCTTTTCGTCACACAAATTTTCAACAAAAATTTCGTTCGGATCCGCTCGTTCGATTCCGCTCGTTCGAGTCCGTTCGTTCGAGTCCGCTCGTTCGATCGTTGCTCGTTCGATCGTTGCTCGTTCGATCGTTGCTCGTTCGATCGTTGCTCGTTCGATCGTTGCTCGTTCGATCGTTGCTCGTTCGATCGTTGCTCGTTCGATCGTTGCTCGTTCGATCGTTGCTAGTTCGAACGTTGCTAGTTCGAACGTTGCTCGTTCGATTGTTGCTCGTTCGAACCTTAAGTATGTCACTCGTTCGATCAAACAAAAAAACCACTCGTTCGATCAAAACAGAAAAACCACTCGTTCGATCGATGCTAAATCCGCTCGTTCGATGGTCCTTGTTGAAGTCGCTCGTTCGAACCTTACTGGATTTCACTCGTTCGATGCTCGAAGGAAAATGCTAGTTCGATCCAAAGCAAAGAACAAACTCTTGTTCGATCCGTGATATAATAACTAGTTCGATCCTTGCGTTTGTCTCAGCCACGCACGAAGTAACCACGATTACAATACAATTACAAACACGAAATCGAACCACTTTGCTAATAAAACTAAACCACGAAACGAAAATAAACCCAAAAAATACAAACACGAAAACAACCACTAAAACTAACATAAAAATAAACCCACCGTGGCGAATGATACCAAATGTCGTCACCAATATAATCACTTTCACTTCATTATGGAAACAGAAATTAAGATTGAGAATAAATATGAAAGAAGAAGTTTAGAGAGAAGTACGAGAGAGAAAGGTAGTGAGGAGAAATGATTGGACGATAACTTGCTAATTTTACAAATTAGAATTAACATGAAACCAACCCCTATCCATTACTTGGAGAGGTGGATATTCTTTACTAATACCAAGAGGCTTTCATGCCTTGGTATTTCTACGGGCCGGGCTCGGGATTACTTGGGCTTTCGCCCGATACACGTGACCGGTTAGATTACATTTAAGAGCCCGTTTACCCGTCTAGCCTATTACAACGTATATTAATTTAGTGACCGAGACCTAATATAATTATGAACGAACTTCCATTGTTCGACTCAATATTTGAGGCTAACAACTATCTTGATTACTTATGTGAATTGCTTCATTTGCTCTAAGGCCTTTTTTCTTGGTTCTACTTTATATGATCTGTTATTATGTTCTATTTGAACCCTGCTATGCTACCTTTGTATTTGAAACTTTGCATTGAACCTTTGCTATGATCCCTTGAAATGAAACTTTGTTTCATATAACTTTGCTTTGAAACCCCTTCTAGTTTGAGACTCGAGCACTACTTTGTTTCATAGCCATGAAGGTAACAATGGACGTGTCATTGATGCACCTTTGGCATGACTCTTGTGTGGGTGAGTATTTCTCACACCGTTCACCCATTTTTTCTGATATTTATGGCATTATGATGTTTATTATTTGTTTAAGGGGCGTTTGGATGCATCCTAGATTTGTTTTGTATTCGATGGATTATGACATTATGATATATGTATATTTGGTGACTGATGTTTGGGTGCATTCCACGTCTTTCACATTTTGGAGCTCGCGACTCCATGGTTACTATGATATGATTTGTTTGGGCTTGGTAATTAGACTTGATTTGATTTTCTGATTCATCTTACCTTACACTATGAATTGACTTCTGATTTGTCTTACCTTATATTTGTATTCCTTTGATCATGTCTTGTGATATCCTTTGCACCTTATATCGTATCCTTTGATTTCCGTTATCTTTTGCGTTCGATTATATATATCTGTTCACTGGGCTTTGTAAGCTCAGCCGCACTTTCTTTTCCTGCGGCAGGTATCTAAGCTAGGAGCTGGGGTTGCTTTCGGGATATGAGTGCTGAGTGTGGACTTACCCTAGAGATCTTAGTTTTGATATATGATTTGTTACTTTTCGAGACCTTCGTTATTTCGGTTATTTCGTTTGGATATGTCTGTCCTTTAAGAACTTATGTACCTTAAGTCATGTTGACTTATTTTCCTTTGGTTATTTATTTGAGACTTCCGCTGTTTATGCTTGTGTTATGATTATGTATGCCTTTGATGTCACACCATATTTGTAATACTTCTACCCTTTAGGTCGGGGCGTTACAAAAGGGGCCGCCCATATTTATGGGACCTCCATCAGAAGACGTCTTTTTCTGAGATTTTACAAAATTTATTTCTTTAGATCCACTAGATGATGCTTCAAATGAATTAAACCCTAAACCTAATTTATCACCGGACGGTATTTATTATTTAACATTTCATTCAAGCAATGTGTACTCTTTTCAAATTTGTTTAATCCAGTAGATTCTTCTTTGAGCTTTTCATTTTCAATTTTAAGTGTGTGACACTTTGCACAATCAATATCAACTCCCTTGTTTTTCTTGACTGTGGACAATTTATCTTTTAAATCTTTAAGCTCATTTTCTAGACTATTTCTAGTAGCTTTTAACCTTTGTTCCTTGTGAGATTATTCTTTTTAACTCATTTTGCATAGTTTATCATATTCATTGTCTAAGGCTAAATCATCAATTGACGAGTTTTCATCACTAAAGTAAGAAGATTCAGAACATACCTCATTTGGTGCTTGAGCTACAAGACATGTCTCGTCTTGGATCTTTTCATCATCTTCTTTACCGTTATTGCTCCAAGAACCTCCAACAAATGCTCTTTGGTTCTTGTCTCTCGGTGGCTTTGGACATTCTCCAATAAGATGATTTGTATCTCCGCATCTAAAGCACTTCCTTTCACTTTTGCCATTTTTGTCGTCTTAGTTTCTTTGAAAGGTCTTTTTGTCGTTCCAAGGGTGTCTCACGAATCTACCTCTTCTCTTAAAGAACTTCTTGAAGTCTCTTACCGCCATGACGTACTCTTCGTCTTCACTCCCGGAAGTTGAGCACTCTTCATCACTTGTTTATCTTCCCCCCCTTCCTTCATTTAGCCTTTATAGATCGGGATTTCCTTTCAACTTTTGCTTTGACTATTTTAGAATCTTTCTTGATGATCATCTCATGGACTTTGAGGTTTCCAATGAGCTCATCAAGAGATAGTGATGTTAAGTCTTTTGACTCTTCAATCGCCGTGACCTTTGCTCTCTATTTAAGAGGTAGAGCCCTAAGAAACTTCCTTACGTAGTTCTTACTAGAATAACTTTTATCAAGAGCTTTAAGACTAGTAATAATAGTATTAAATCTAGCAAAAGCACTATCTATAGATTCGTCTTCGGAAATGATGAAATGTTCATATTGTTGAACCAAAAGGTCGATCTTATTATCTTTGACTTGGCTATTACCTTGATGGGTGATTAACAAAGTTTTCCAATTTTTTTTTGCCTTATTACACATGAAAATTCGTTCATATTGATTGGAAAGCATTGTAATTAACCATTTTGGCTTAAATTTATTTTTGCAAGCCTTCTTTTAAGATAATCAGTTTGTTTTCAAAAAGGACAACACTCATCGAGTTTTGTTTCGGATTTAATAATGGGTTGAAATCACCATTGGTTAATACATGCCAAAAATCTAGATCTTTTAATTTAACATATGTCTCAAATCTATTTTTCCAATAAATAAAAACTATCACTTTCAATATGTGGTGGTTTTGCATAGATTTCTAATTCTAGACATTTGTCAGAATCCATAGATTCGATCCAGCTTTATAATACAATATATTGTAAAAAATCATGAGTGATCTTGGGCTCCTGATAACCAATTGTAAGAAACTAGAAGGGGGGTTGGATAGTTTACCAGTTATTTGTCCGTTTTAAATAACTTTAGCTGTAAAATGCTTTTGATTTGAGTTGTTTGTCCATCTATCATACTATATGAAGCACATTTAATCTTTACTTTTGTTATGATCTAAGGTTAAACATTAATAACAATATAGAGAGATAGCAGAAAGAAACGATAAATACCAATGACACCAAGATTTTATAGGGTTCGGCTACGAAAGCACTCTTCGTTCCTACTCCAACTCCTTTTTTTTTTCGAGTACTCCACTTGAGATTTTCACTATGTAAACAAGATCCTTTAGGGCGAAGAAACCTTTACAAGTCACTTAACTTTTCTTTTCCGACATAAGGCTTGATGTCGAGTCCTAATCTTAGCTAGAAACCAATCTTAGACTTCACTAAGTCTTTTTTTCTACACACTCACAAGATATATACCTTCCCTGGAGTGACACACAATCCCAAATCACAAAATCACATTTACACAATTGGATCTACACACAATCCAATTTACACAACAACACAAAGTTTAATATAATAAAGACTTATGATCTTGAGGAGGAAGTAGGAGATTCACCTTATAACTATTCGTATGTAGAAGAATATGATTGTTCTTCTCTTGCACTTGATTAGAAGAAGAAGGGAGGAAGAAATAATTAATCACTTGAAACAAGATCAAGGTATGTTAGTGATTAAGATATGTGTTTTAGAAAGAAAGAAAGAAAAGAAAAAAGTAGATCTGAGAAAATTCGTGGCAAGAGGTTATGTTTTTCAGATGGGGTGGCCTAGTATTTATAGGAGACAAAAAGAGCCATTGTGCTGGCGGCGGTCCCGATGGTCCCAAATATATTAGGGGGCCGCCGTAGACTACATTCCTCTTTTTGTCTTTTTGTGGGGAATGTGTTATCTGTTTTAGAACCTTCCATTTTGGGGGGAAAAATCTGATTTCAAATTTATTATTTTAATAATACATTTCTTTTATAAATAAATATTTTGTTTTTATATTTTTATAAAAACACTTTTGTAGAAATATAGGGTTTAAGAAAAATATTTTCTTAATCACTAATTATATTTAATGATTTGTTTATCTATACCTTAAGTGATTAATCTTAGAAATAGAATTTTACGGTTAGTAATTTATAAACTTTTATTTTTATCGTAAATGTTTTTACATTTTGTTATTATCAAAACATCGAGAGGTTAAAAAAAAACGTTTTTAGACATTATTTGTATTAACACGGAGGTTAATGTAACCGAACTTCGACGAATGACTAAGCTATATTCGTCACCAAGCTTTATTACAAACTGTTTTATTTTAGGATTACATAAAGACGATGATGCAGATACCTCGTTCCAGCAGAGTCAAGTTCATAGCCACATGCTCATACACAAGACTCAATGACTTTATAACATCAAGAAAGAATGACCCAACGCTTTCACAAACTCTGATATCAACTTCTTCTTTAGTATGTCAAAGTGATGAAGTTATGAATTGATGAATAACTACGAACATAAAGTCAAGCTTTCAAGATTGCAACAAGTATGAGCATGTCAGCCCGAAAGTCACAAGCACACAAGATAGCGAAAGATCACAAGATGATGATTAGAGATTAAATTTGGCCGATGATCTCAAGAAAGCTCAAGATCACATACAATGACAATCTTTAAGAAACAAGCTCAAGCCACAAGTCAAAGATCACTACATAAAGATGCAAGACAAAAGATAAACTATTACTAAAAAAAGACTCAAGATCAAGACAAGAAGCTTCAACGATTAATGATCAAGGTCACAAGGAGAGATCTCTATGATCACCCCTTAGGGGGAGATTGTTAGAAATACATAAAGTGTTGATCATTTATGAGATCTAAACGATCATCCCTTAGGGGGAGATTGTTAGGAATTCAGTTTTTAGTGAAGTGACGATCATTATCGATCTCACGAGCCTTTGTAATAGTTAGACAATATCATGTAATATTTAGTAAGCTAACCGGGCTAAAGCATAGAAAGCCCATGGCAAGCCTATGGAAAGCCCGGTTTATTCTTTGTATAAAAGCCCTCTCCACACATGGAGAGGGTGTTGGTTGAATCATTTTTACACACACATTTAGTGTGTTTTTCTATATTTTTCTTCATTTCATCTCTCTATCTAGCTTTCTCTCTCTAGTCCATATTTGTGTGAATTCTAGGAACCTATAATTAATGAGTAGGATAAGAGACCAACGCATCAAAAATAAACACAAAAGCGAATGTAATACGAACCTTAACAAAAAGACAAAGACACCGACCTAAGACCATAACAAGACACGAGTGAATGCAAAGCACTGAATTAATAAAGAATATTAATTAACAATGCAATGCAAATAAAAGTTTATGATATAGAGGTAGGGACGGTAGGTTTGAAATTCGATTAGGGAAGAGTGTGTCGCCAAAAATCGCCTTTGTCTAGAGGGAGAAATCGTTAGGGTATTGCTATGTCTTTACATAATCAGTCCCTCCCTATACTTTATCTAGGATAAGATTATCATTTTAACATCCCCCTTAATACTATCTTGGAAACATCATATAATCCCATTTTTAAAACCAACTTTTCATGCTGGATCTTATTATGCCCTTTTGTTAAAACATTCGAAGTTTGGTATGCCGATTAAACATTTCTAGTTTTAATAACACAAGTTAAAACTTTATCTCTAACAAACTGAAGATCAATTTTCAAGTGTTTATTCCTTTCATGGAACACTAGATAAGATGAAATTATAATTGCAGCCTAGGGCTGAGCAAAATCAATCAAAAACAAACCGAACCGACAAAACGAGCCGAACCGAACCAAACCGACCATTTTTAATTTTGTATATTTAGGTCAGTTTTGCTCGGTTCGGGTTAAAACTAAGAAAAATATGCCTAAACTATCTAATCCGGTTTCGGTTTTGCTCGCTTTACTTCGGTTTAGTTTTTGGTTCATGTTTTCCTCAAAGTCGGTTTTCATTTCGGTTTGGTTTTTTTGGGTTCGGTTTTGAACCGATGCTCAGCTCTATATGCAGCCTAAATGTCACAAATCAATTTTACATGGTGAAAATTTTCCCAATTTATATCCTTTAAAATTTTTAGAACCTAAACAAATTCTAAAGTTGCAGAGGCCATTACCTTGTATTCAGCCTGTGTAGAAGACTTAGAAAGAGTATATTGCTTTTTGCATTTCCAAGAAACTAAAGAATCGTTTAAAAATAAGTAATATCCTGTAACAGATTTCCTTTTTACTACACACTTAGCCCAATCAAAATCCAAAAAAGATTAAAGAGAAGCTATATGACACTTAACAATGTGAATACCTTTGCCTTGTGAGCCCTTTAGGTACCTTAAAACATTAAGAGTAATTTTAAGATGAGACTTCAAAGGCTTATACATAAACTGACTTAAATAATGCACAATGTATGATATATTCCTGGTATGGTTAGGTAAGTTGATATTACAAGATCATTTGCAGAAGGTTCATCAGAAAAAGAAAACTTTTTTTCTAGAGGAGTTGTAGAGGGTTTACATGCAAGTAAACTAAAGTATGATGAAAGATCAAGATAATATTTTCTTTGTGACAAACAAATACTCTTTTTAGTTTTAGTAACTTCAGTACCTAAAAACTATTTAAGTTTGTCTAAATCTTTTATCAAAACTTAGTTTTTTAAAACTTGTTCTCAATTTCATCCAAATTGTTAGCTGTGATGATAATATCATCAACATAGACAAGTAAGGAAACAAAAGTACCATGAATAATTTTAGTACAAAGTGAATACGTTTGAGTAAATCCGTGTTCAAGCAAGGCCTGGCTAAATTAGCATTCGATTGTCTGGATGCTTGTTTTAACACATATAAAGATTTTTTAGCCTGCAAACTCTTTTATCGCTAGTATCAATGTATCCATTAGATAATGACATATAAAAAATGTATACATATCACCATATAGAAAAGCATTGCTAGTATCTATCCGGCAGAAAGGCCATTGGATTTTAACAAGAAGATTAATAAGACATCTTATAGTAACAATCTTAACAAGGGGAGAAAGTGTTTCATCAAAATCTATACACTCTGTTTGATTATAACCCTTAGCAACCAATCTAATCTTTCTCTATTAGATTTATATTTAATTTTATAAACCCATTTACTTCCTATGGCAATTCTGTCTTTAGGCAACTTAGTAAGTTCCCAAGTATCATTTCTATATAAATCATCCATCTCTTTGTTCATTGCCTCAATCTAGTGTTGGTCCTTATAAGCTTGTCAATAAGACTTTGGTTTAATACTTTTATTTAACTCAATTACAAAAGACAAATTTTCATAACTTGTTTTGAATAATTCATAATTTTTTCTAGACCTTTTTTGACCCTTGAATAAATAACATGGTCATATTATATCTATTTGGAAAAATTGAAGATCTTTTAGATCTTACAGGTTGAGTTTGAACAACTTTGGTGCTTATTTCATTTTCATTTATACCTTCAGAATTTACTATATTATCCTCAAATGTTGCAGCCTATCATCCTCACTCGCAGAACTATTGGAACTAGAGGAATGCCCCAAATCATTCATAGTCTGATCAGTAATGGGACTGCACATGTTAGGAGAGTTGTTTCCATCATTATTAGGAGTTGCATGAACACTATGATCATCATTGGGTATGTCAAGGTATTAGAGATTAAGATCATGATTGATGGCTTAGTGTGTGTAAATCAAGGTGTAATTAGTGTGTATTTTTAGAAAGAGAATATGTGTGTGTTTAATATTTTCCTATTTGATATTGATACAAATGAGTTGATATGAGTGTTCCATCAAATGGGGGCATTAAGCCTTATTATATACTTAGTGATGTTGCTAAGTATATAATAACTACACTTTTAGTCCTTAGACTATTTACAAGTAAGCACATCAATCCTAAATCTAGCTATAAACTATCTTTACATCAAATATAGAATTTATCTATAATTCCAACAATCTCCCCCTATATAATGATAGGCTAGATTTGAATCTCATTTCTTTGATGTTCGAAAACACTGAGAATTCCTTATGAAAGATAAGGGTGACCTTGTATCACGATATTTATCTTTGAAGGTATTAACTCTACTTTCGAACTCAAAATCAACATTCTCAAAAGCTATTTATATCTTCATCTTCATTTGCAACTTGAATCTTTAAAAGCTTGTATGAAATATTTATGTTTAACTCCTAACCTTGATCTTGAAAGTTGATTTCAATCACATAATGTTGCTGAAGAATGATCTTGATTAAGATGATATTTATTGAGCATACAATGATTTGAACACTTTGTCTTTATCCTTGAATCTTCGTATTCTTTTTGCTCCCCCTTAATCACATATCTATCTTTTGAATATTGAAGTAGTGATCTTGATTGTGAAGACTTTTTTTTGAATGATTTGTTGTTGAAGATGATGATGATATTGTTGAAGTAATCTTAGGCAAATATTAAATCAGCTATCTTGATTGATCCATAAGCTTGATGAAGCACTACAACTTATTCTAAACACTTTATGATGTAACCTCTAAATATATCAATAAGAAAAGATTATAACAAAATCCTCTCATTCTGTTATCGCTTTCTCTCTTTCCTTTCAATCCTCACCAATAATATATTGTTAGCCTCAAAATATTGAGTCGAACATGAAGTTCGTTCATTATGTATTTAAGTCTCGGTCAATCAATTAGTTAACATTGTAATAGGAAAGCATCGAGAATCGGGCTCGATAGTTAATCTAATATTGTATATGTTTCGGGTTTAATCCTAAGCAAAACCCGAGCCCGGGTCCTAGTTAAATATCCCGCGCGTCATTTAACATGACGGGATATATAAACTCTTTTCTATTTAGAAAAGAGTTAGTTGTTCATTCTAAAATAATTTTCCTTTTCCTATTTTTCTCTCATCTCTCTCTCTCTCTCTATTCTTTCTCGCTCTACAAAACAACTCACTCTCTTTCTCTTTTCTAGATCAAATTCATGTATGATATATATGTTATGAAGTGTTAACGGGATCCTACAATTGGTATCAAGAGCTTCGTGTGGATTCGTGGTTGATTCGTGTGGTAAAACAAGCTCAAATTCGTCCTTATTTTAGCTTAGAAAAGCCCACGGCTCAAAGAGCTTAATTTGGGCTTATTACTTGGTTAATCTTGTGGTTTTTCTTGCCATATAAGCTCAAGAAGTTATATTGTTGCTAAGATAAGTGATCAAAAAGCCTCAAGCTCGATTTCAAAGAATAAAAGGTTCGAATTTTTTAAGTGTTCTTCGTGGAGATTTGCTTTGTTTTGGACGATTCACAAAGAAACAAGTGTTATTGAGTGACAAATCTTCTTAAACACTCATAGAATTGCATGTTTTAGCTTTGTTTCGTGGCTAATAAACTTGTAGGGCTTGATTGTGTTCGATTTGTACTTGTGTTCAACGTGGAGGTTTGATTATTATATAATTGTTCTTCACGGCGGTTTGAATAGAAAGGGGACAAGATCCATATTTTTAGGAAAAAGGTACAAGGCGAGTTGACTAGGTCAATGGAGGTTTGAGTTTAATATTATATAAAACAGCAGGCGGTTTGCCCAATTTGGTGGCGAGTTGGCATTTCTTGTGGCGAGTTGCTTAGGTCCAAGGCGGATTGCTTATTAAATTGTGCAAAAAGAAAAGTTATAATGCCCAAATTTCTAAAACACAAGGCGGTTTGATTAAAATAAACCTAGGCGGCGAGTTACCCTTCAAACCGGCGAGTTACTAATATAATATTAACGGCGAGTTGCTCTATATCAAGGCGGTTTGAGAAAAACAGGCGGCGAGTTACTAAAGAGAGTTAGCCGGCGAGTTGTCAAGACATAACAGCGGTTTGATTTGTTTATTAAGGCGGCGGTTTGCACTAGGTTAGGCAGCGGTTTAATTATTTTAATTGGCAGCGAGTTAGCAAATTTAGGAGGCGGTTTGCGTGAGTTTTTGGTGGCGGTTTGGTTATTGTTTTAAGTAAAATTCAACGTTGAACTTATCGGACTTTGGACATTAATTGACACTTAATCAAAC